>CAUDMG010000256.1:0-85000 GCA_958450375.1 Homarus gammarus
TGAGGGATGGGCATGGTATGCTGTGTAGGAGTGAAGGAAGGACTTGTAGTATTTTGTAGGGGTGATGGAAGGACTTGTAGTATTGTGTAGAAGTGAGGGAAGGACTTGTAGTATTGTGTAGGAATGAGGGAAGGACATGGTATGTTGTGGAGGAGTGAGGGATGGACTTGGTATGTTGTGTAGGAGTGAGGGATGGATTTGCAGTATTGTTTAGGAGTGAGAGAAGGACTTGTAGTATTGTGTAGGAGTGAGGGATGGCCTTGTAGTATTGTGTTGGAATTTGGGATGGACTTGTAGTATTGTGTAGGAGTTTGGGATGGACTTAGTATGTTGTGTAGGAGTGAGGGATGGATTTGCAGTATTGTTTAGGAGTGAGAGAAGGACTTGTAGTATTGTGTAGGAGTGAGGGATGGCCTTGTAGTATTGTGTTGGAATTTGGGATGGACTTAGTATGTTGTGTAGGAGTGAGGGATGGACTTGCAGTATTGTTTAGGAGTGAGAGAAGGACTTGTAGTATTGTGTAGGAGTGAGGGATGGCCTTGTAGTATTGTGCAGGAGTGGGGGAAGGACTTTCTCTGTCTGTGGAATTGCCTTGAGGACCTTCTTGTGATTACAGACCCACTTCGTAAGTCTGGATCCGCCCCTTTTCATCAGCTGTCTCAGCCGATGGGTAATTATCGTTGCCTTTCCCGGCGAATCTACTGAGAGAAGCAAATCGTCGACGTAGAAGTTACGATTCGCTTTCTTGATGTCGTCATGAAGACTTTCCCCGTAGTCTTGGAATGTTCGTTGTAGCGCATACCCGGCGCATGAAGGACTCCACACTCCTCCAAAGAGATGTACTGTCATTCGGTAAGTGGTGGGGGCCCCTGACAGCTGGTCGTCCGTCCACCATAAGAATCGTAAGACATTTCGATGTTCGGGTGCTACTCGCACTTGGTGGAACATTGCCTCGATATCAGCCATGAGTGCCACCTTTCCTTGTCTGAATCTGATGAGGACTCCCATCAATTTGTTGTTAAGGTCTGGCCCTTGCATCACCTGGCTGTTCAACGACATCGACTCATATTCGGCTGCACAATCAAACACTATTCTCACCTTTTCTGGCTTGTTGGGATTCAACACAGGGTGGTGTGGGAGATACCAGGTCTTCCCGGGTGCAACACTGAGTTCTTGACGTGGGACTCGCTCAGCATGTCCCTCGTCGATTAGACGTCTCATCTCTTCTTTATACTTCTGAGCTAACGTGCTTATTGATTCATACGTGTCAATCTGACGTAGTTCTCCCAAGACCTTCAAGTTCCTCACGCAATTCCCCAGTTCGTCTGAGAACTGTTGGAGGCCCTTTGCGTCACTTAGTCTCACAGTTGGACCTCGCAGGGCCTTCTTTATTAGCTGGCAAACGTAAGTGTGCTTACTGCCGTGACGTTTCTCTAATATGTCCAAAGCTTCCTTGTACCCGGCTTTGGGATCTTGAATTTGCAGACATCCCCGCAAAGCGTCCTTAGCGGGCCCAGCGTAGGCAGCGAGAAGTGTCTCTAATTTCAAGTTATCAGGTATCTGCGCCATCCCAACGTGTCGCTGAAAGACTCGCTTGAACTCCCAGTATTCACTACAAGTTCCTCCGCTGAACTTCGGCGTTGGCCTTTGGGAGAACCTCATATTCTCTAGCAGTTCTCTTACCCAAACCTCGGACCTCGGTGGGTCGTCCCTTTTGTCTTTCATCAAAGGTAGTGGTTTCGGCGAACTAGCTTGATGTTCGGAAGTACTCCCGCGCTCCCCCTGGTGAGATGTTCCCGGCTCTGCGGTTAAGGTGAGCGCCGGGAGTCCTCTTGGAGTATATAACGTTTCTTCGTTAGTTTCAATTACAGAGGAAAGTTTAGTCTCTGGTGGTGATAACACCTTTCCGCGATCTTCTGTGCTGCCCTTGCCTTGTAGTTGATTCATACCTTCGGTGACGTTTTGCATCATCGCTGTCATGTGAGCGAACATTTGCTGCATTTGTTGGTATTGCTCACATAATTGTCCTTCAATTCCTTTGACAGGTGGTTCCTTTCTCTTCTCGGGAGACAGGTTTACGGTAGACGGGTTTATCTCACGCTGCCTTGGCGAGGTGGGTGAGACATCGGTCTCTATGTCCACAGTGTCTCCTTGTTCTACGCCGGACACGCTCCCCACTTCTGACTTACTCTCTTTCCCGTCCATGACTGCCCGAACAGCAAGCGTAATCTGTCTTGCTCGATAAGTGTATGCAGTAACGCTTAGTATCAGGTGCCCACGATCGCAGATATCACACAATTGGAGTTGATGTCATACAGACGCGTGCCATGCGCACGAGTGATGTCACACACGAGCGAAGTCCCTCTAAACACGTGACGAGCAATACGCACGAGTGATGTCACACAAACACGACCACAGTGATGTCACACGGTCCCTCAAACACGTGACGTGCAATACGCACGAGTGATGTCCCAAACCGACCCGTGATGTCACACGCCCCAAACACGACTGCACCACGAGTGATGTCACGCACGAGCGACGATGTCACACTAACATGGCCACAGTGATGTCACACACGAGCGATGTCCCTCATACACGTGATGTGCAATACGCACGAGTGATGTCACACAAACACGACTACAGCGATGTCACACACCAGCTACGATGTCACACTAACACAACCACAGAGATCCACAATCAATGTAGGGACTCGTTACACAACTGATGTCACAAACACTACTGCGGCGCCCTTACTTGTACAACGTTACGGCTTGTCACAACCTTCGTTGTTATTTCTTAATTACACACACATATACTTATATATACATATATACATACATGTACATATAACCTTAATGTTGAACACACTTAACCCACAAATCCCTTTCATTTATGTATTTCTTCATGGTTCCTTATCATCATTGTTTGATATACTATGGTGTCACTGGTATAGGAAGATCAGCTGTTAGTTATAATCACTTGCGTGCGTGTCCGAGCGAACGCTAACTACCCATCCGCCCAGACCAAACATTACGACACTGTCCGGGTGTTCTGAAACCTTCGCTCACTGGGTGTGCGTCCTCCCTGTTTGAAAGGAACGCTCACAGCTCCGTACGCGCAGACCGAAGCTTTACGACACTGTCCAGGTATTTAAGACACTTCACTCAAACACAGAGCACTCGCTATCACTGCCTCGCTGCTGACGACGCACGTGATCCACCCACTGTGGGTGGGTGGGCGATGGACGAGCCTATGCTCTCCCACGCTGAACTCCGGCGTTGGTCCTTCGACAGTCCTCCCGTATACGTTTTGACTGTTAACGCTCATAGGAGCGTTATTGGTTTGTTGCTGGAGAAATAAACCCTCAACGTTGACGCGTACCATATAATTCGGTCAAAACGTTTTAGGGTCTAGTGGTCTGAACCAACGTGTTGTCTGTCCTGTAGAAATCAGTAGACTCCCCTCGAGGGCAATCTCAGCCCGGAGGCGAGGGCCATATGTTTTCGTATTGAAACACCTCAGCAGATTGGTCAGCAAATTCGTTGTCAACACTATATCTCTTATCTCCCCCTCTCTCTCTCGCCTAGTTTATCTTATTATGGTTATCCCTCTCTTTCTCTCTCTTCTAGCTTATCTTACTGTGGCGGTAACATATATAATGGATTAATGTAGACAATGTATACATGGTATTCTTGCTGGATGTTGCAGTTACCAACAGCTTGAAATTATTTACCTATAAATCGTTGACCCATGATTGGTGAGTTGCGTCAATAATGACTAAGTGTTGTTCCGGGTAGACTTAAACGCCACAACAATTAAATTTAAAACCCAGCTGCTTTTAATTACTTGATATTGCAACGTCAAGAATTCTGTAAGACTATTACTAAAGTTGAGGTACTTGTGAATGGTCTCTCTACCACCAGAGTAAATTGCTTTATTTAAATACAGTACTCCTGTACTGTATTCTATTCAACTGATATTTTGCTTTGTTTGTTTGGCTTTGCTGGTGAGACTTTATATAATATAGTGACATAACCGTTTTACCTGCATGATAAAACTGACCTAAATTATAGAAAAATCTGTTTGTTCGTTTTAAATCTGGCGGCAGAATATTGGGAAGTTTTGAATCTGGTTGTGAATTATCATTAATGGTGCATCACTAATTTATTGATAGTTCAATTACTGTACTAGATTAAGTGAATTAATGTGGTACTTCCATAGGGATAAAACCTTCAGTTTAGGGTCATGTTATACAATACTGTATTAGGATAAATTAGTATTGTGAAAATATCTTGCTTGAAACCTTTTATAGGTAATAACTTGGGACTTTACTTTCAGTAGGTTCTGGACCTTGTCAAGGAGAGGTGTGCACTCTGCTGTGCCACTCATGTTGTACTGTTGTACCACACATCTTGCCTCACTTGTACCGCTGTACCAGGCTTCTCTCCTCCAATATCAGGATGGTAAGTGATTCACAACACAACTAAAGGAAGCAGGTGCCAAGATACAGCCCAGACCCAGCCTTCCACCACCTCCTCTCTACCTCAGGTAAAGAATATAACAAGTTCAGTTGATGTAAAAATATGCAAAAAACAAATAGGTGAAGATTTAAGACAGTGATTTATTTTACTGATAACATTAACACCTGCTGCTGCTCCTCCAGAAGGGTAAGGAGCGAGAGCCACCAGTGACCCTGAAGCCTTCAGAAGGTCGTCATAATGATGCCATGAGCTATGCTGACCTCAGCGACCCGACAACAGGTGAGGTCGTTTAGGGTCGAGTACAGTAGTTGGCATTGTTGTCGACCTCTATATAACGGTTTTTCTCTATACAGTAGTTCATTAAATGGGGGTTTCACATCTAACGGAACCTTGCTATAATGGACTTTTCTTGCCATATAGTTCATTAATTAGAAGTTCCACATATAACGGAACCTTGATATAATGGACTTTCCTCTCCATATGGTTCATTAAATAAAAGATCCGCTGTATTTAGATTTTTTTTTAGAATTTGAATTTTTTTTTGTATTTAATGAGATTTATTTTTGTATTTTAGTTGTTTTTGTTTTATTATTTTAGTTGTATTAGTTGTGTACATCATTTTCTTCCTTTCCCATCACTAAAACTGTCCACCCCCTCTCCCCCCCTTCCGCCATCACTAAAAGACGTTCGTTTATTTCATCAGGGAATAATATTTATGAGAATATCCCAGAGGATGTGGAAGAGTACGCAGACATGTCCTCTGGTAGCTACAACAACTCCCCTGCTCACACGTACTCTAACGGCCGGTCTACACCAACGGCATGATGGCCCCAACGGCGTAGTTAAACCGCCATCCCGCCCATATCATGAAACGACCTCGTATGCCTCCGCCTCAATCGCCCACCGTCCCCACGACTGAGCCCCCATCCGTAGTGACGATCAATGGAGTCACGTCGTCGCTGGGAACATAAACTATCGTATCCCTTAACGATCGCCCTTGACGTCTATCTATAACACCATATCTATAACACCATCTATAATGCTTTGGTTATATCATCATGTATAGTGAATAGTGTTGTTTGATGTATAATGAGCGGTGTGGGTTGATGTATAATGATTGACTGGCAAATGTTGACAAGTATGTTGTAGAATGTGTCGAGTTATTTGTGCCATTGTAAAACTGAATAACATCGCAGTTAGTGAGAGAACATGCTGGTATACTTGAAGAACACATCAATAACATTACAGATAGAACACACTGCTATAACTATACTTGAAGAACACGTCATTAACATTACAGATAGAACACACTGCTATACTTATACTTGAAGAACACATCAATAACATTACAGATAGAACACACTGCTATACTTATACTTGAAGAACACATCAATAACATTACAGATAGAACACACTGCTATAACTATACTTGAAGAACACATCAATAACATTACAGATAGAACACACTGCTATAACTATACTTGAAGAACACATCAATAACATTACAGATAGAACACACTGCTATAACTATACTTGAAGAACACATCAATAACATTACAGATAGAACACACTGCTATAACTATACTTGAAGAACACATCAATAACATTACAGATAGAACACACTGCTATAACTATACTTGAAGAACACATCAATAACATTACAGATAGAACACACTGCTATAACTATACTTGAAGAACACATCAATAACATTACAGATAGAACACACTGCTATAACTATACTTGAAGAACACATCAATAACATTACAGATAGAACACACTGCTATAACTATACTTGAAGAACACATCAATAACATTACAGATAGAACACACTGCTATAACTATACTTGAAGAACACATCAATAACATTACAGATAGAACACACTGCTATAACTATACTTGAAGAACACATCAACCTTATGCGTTACAAAGACATCTGCCTTATCAATGAGACGAAATCTGCCTTCTTATAGAAAGTTAGAATTCTGTATCATGTTGAGAATCCAGTTAGGTATTTCACTTAATACTGTAATGTACTGTAATGCCCAAGTTCTGTACTGTAGCTTTCAGAAGTATTTGTATACATTGACCCATTGTAGGGCAATACCTTGTATTTGAAGTTGTGTCACCGGCTCATTGTGTCCAATCCTCATGGCTTTCGATTTGGGGATTGATATCTTGAGCCCGAGACTCATACATTCTTCACTGATGAGGTCTAGTGCTCTTTGGACTTTGCTGATCTGGTTTCTTTTACTTTCAGTGCTAAGTCGTCAGCATAGCATAGCAGTTTTCCATGAGGATGTTGAAGAGAGTTGGACTAAGAACTCCTCCTTGTCGTGTGCCATTTTCCAGTCTCTGGTGATCTGAGACTTGTCCTTGACAGGTAACTCTTGCTGTTCTGTTTTGGAGATAGTCAGCAATCCAAGCCAGTAGGCATCCCTTGAAGCCTTTCCGGGCCAGAGTGGTTACAATGGCCTGTGCATTTGCCAGCTCAAATGCTTTCTCTAGATCAAGGAATACTACGATTGCCTTATTTTGACCAATCGATCCCAGGAGAGTGGCCAAACTGTGTGCAGTGCTGACACCTTTGGTGAATCAAAAGATATTGTGGTGAAGTGGTCCAGTTTTCCAGAGGAGTCGTGTAAGGACCATCCTTTCGGCGGTTTTGCCGATGCATGCTGTTAGTGATATTGGTCTGAAATTCTGGGGATCATTGGGTTTGGGAATAGGAACAATGTTTGCTCTTTTCCAAGCTGTCGGGAGTTTGCCTGCTGACCATGATGCGTTGATAACTGTTAGGAGAGCAAGTTCACCAGCAAGCCCTGCATTGCTGAGCGATGAATAGGTCATACCATCACTGCCAGGAGCGGTGTCTTTACTTGTTTTCCTGACCCTTCTGATTTCTTCTATAGTAAACAGACAGTCTGTAGTGTCAGTTTGTTCAATTGCAAGTCTGACTACTACTACTCTCTCCAGTTGTACTTGTCTGTAGATGAAGTCTTATTTCATGAAGTAGTTGAGTTGATGAGCGTTCTGCAAAGTGCTCTGCCAAGCGATTTGCTTCCTGTAGTGGCTGGGGGTGGGCTGAAGCTCTGGGCAGTTTTCCTGTTGCTATCCTGAGTTTTCTCCAGAGTTCACTCAGGCTGGTGTGTGCATTAAAGGTTGCACACCATTCGAGCCATTTGTCTTCCCTAATTTTCTGAGTAATTTGACGAGCATGTTGGACAGCAGCTCTCAAGAGTTTCACTCCCTCAGGGGAAGGGTATTGTCGGAGATGTCTTCTGAATGTGTTGATTCTGTGATTCTGTTCTCTGACCTCGTCATTGTAGAACCAGTAGTCTTTGTGGTGTCTATTTATAGGGTTTATTTTTGGTATTGCTTTCTCTGCTGCGTGTTGTATGGCATCAGTAAGGTCCTGGTTTAGTTGGTCAATATCTTCTGCTGGTTCATAGTTCGAAAACCATTTTTGGAGTTCATCTTGATAAAATTTCCAATTTGCTTTCTTGGTATTCCATCTGGGTAGCTGACGTGGGGGAGGAGGGAGTAGTTCCATTCTCAAAGTAGTTGTCGTTTATTATATTTTCGGTGCTGGTATCTTGTTTCTGTATTATCGTAGAGAAAGTCACTATCATAATAGTGATCATCTGTTTTATTTGTTCTTCGGTGAATGCTGCTTGTAGATTGGCAGGCTGGGGTGTATTCAGTTGGGTGGTCGCCTGAAGGGGTACATTTCAGTACAGAACAGTAAATAAATGTAGCTTTAACAGGGTGAGTAAAAAGTCAGTTATAATAGGAGAAAGTTATTTATTTCCTTGTTTACAACGACTGATTTAACTGAGAACTATTTACGTGAATGTGTTGTGAGGTTGGTGATGTAGTCACTGAAGAGCGATGACGTACAGTACATTATCTGCAAAAAAAAGAAAAGTTTCCACTGATAAGGTGTATTAATACACCCTATACCTGTACCCTAGTGGCAGGAATGTGGACTGAGGACGACTATATGTACGGTAATAACACAGTAAATATAGTATATACCTTTAGAATAATTCAAGAGGAAATATAAGGCACTGGGGTGTGAAGTAAGTACAAGTAAGAAGACGATCTGTGACGAAGAGGAGAGAGTAAAATAAACTTACAGGACTTGACATAGTTTCCCTTACCAATGTGACACACTCCTAAATATTAAATGTTTATACAAATTATCTGAATAATTGAGTGAACAATTGTTAAATTTTTATTTATTTTTAACTAGTAATTACCATATATAAGTTAAAACTAAATAAATGAAGCAAACTATAAATATATAGAGAAATATAGGAGAAATAACATAAAAATATTCAATATTACCAAAAATAAAACTCAAAGTCTATATAAGACAGGAGTTCCATCTTACAGGAAGATCAGAAAAACTCGCAATAAAAACTAGAAACAAAAAAGATGGGTATCATCCTTCTAGTGACACAAAGATCATGGAGGGACTCCTCTAATATAAAAAGCCTTGAGAAAACATCAAATAGAATAACTTGGCTTGACTAAGACCTTCCTTGTACTGCACCCTCAGAGCTAATGCTCTCTTCTCTCTATATCACCAACCAACCAAACTACTTCAAATCTCTTGTGGACAGTGAAGGACAGGCCAAGAGTGTCAATATATAATCAAGTTTAATAGAAAAATGAAAACATGTATTCACTAATTAAATAAAATAGTTACCCCCCACTCAGTTTTCTGTGATCAAATATAATAGTTACCCCTCATACAACTTCTGTGAAGGAGTATAATAGTTAACCCCAAAAATTAATAAGTTAATTAGTTTTGTGTGAATGTTTCGTCTTTCTGATAATTCTATTAACTAGTAAATATGAAATAGTGCATGGTGTTAAAGGCTTATTTGATTCTTCCTGTAATTAATGATATAATTACATAAATTCCTGTAGCTCGCCAAAATGGTGGCATCCTAAAGTAATATAAGTAAACTAGGTTTCAGGGGCAGGGTTGGGGACAGGGGCGAAAATTAACAACCCCTTCGAATTTTGTTTCTTCCCTCCATCTTACAATCTTTCCCTTGTGTTTTGATGAGAGGAATAAGAAGGATTAGTGTTTTGATGAGAGGAAGAAGAAGAAGGTTTAAAGGGTAACTATTATATTTCATCACAGAAGACGGATTAGGGGTAACTATTATATTTCATGACAGAACTCAAAGGGGGGGGGGGGGTAACTATTATATTTTTACCCATAAAATAATTATATTTAATAATTTCACTAGATTCTGTGAAAGTATCTTTTATAAGAACATTGCATTAATTTGTAAATATAAAATAGTATATGGGATTAAAGTGTTATTTGATTATTACTGTAATTAATGATATAATTACATAAATTCCTGTAGCTCGCCAAAATGGTGGCATCCTAAAGTAATATAAGTAAACTAGGGTTGGGGACAGGTTGGGCGGACGAAATTAACAACCCCTTCGAATTTTGTTTCTTCCCTCCATCTTACAATCTTTCCCTTGTGTTTTGATGAGAGGAAGAAGAAGAATAAGAAGGATTAGTGTTTTGATGAGAGGAAGAAGAAGAAGGTTTAGGGTATTTATTCATCAAGAAGACGTTAGGGTAACTATTATATTTCATCACAGAAGACGGATTAGGGGTAACTATTATATTTCATGACAGAACTCAAAGGGGGGGTAACTATTATATTTTTACCCATAAAATAATTATATTTAATAATTTCACTAGATTCTGTGAAAGTATCTTTTATAAGAACATTGCATTAATTTGTAAATATAAAATAGTATATGGGATTAAAGTGTTATTTGATTATTACTGTAATTAATGATATAATTACATAAATTCCTGTAGCTCGCCAAAATGGTGGCATCCTAAAGTAATATAAGTAAACTAGGGGGCAGGGTTGGGGACAGGGGCGAAAATTAACAACCCCTTCGAATTTTGTTTCTTCCCTCCATCTTACAATCTTTCCCTTGTGTTTTGATGAGAGGAAGAAGAAGAATAAGAAGGATTAGTGTTTTGATGAGAGGAAGAAGAAGAAGGTTTAAGGGGTAACTATTATATTTCATCACAGAAGACGGATTAGGGGTAACTATTATATTTCATGACAGAACTCAAAGGGGGGGGGTAACTATTATATTTTTACCCATAAAATAATTATATTTAATAATTTCACTAGATTCTGTGAAAGTATCTTTTATAAGAACATTGCATTAATTTGTAAATATAAAATAGTATATGGGATTAAAGTGTTATTTGATTATTACTGTAATTAATGATATAATTACATAAATTCCTGTAGCTCGCCAAAATGGTGGCATCCTAAAGTAATATAAGTAAACTAGGGGGCAGGGTTGGGGACAGAGGCGAAAATTAACAACCCTTTCGAATTTTGTTTCTTCCCTCCATCTTACAATCTTTCCCTTGTGTTTTGATGAGAGGAAGAAGAAGAATAAGAAGGATTAGTGTTTTGATGAGAGGAAGAAGAAGAAGGTTTAAGGGGTAACTATTATATTTCATCACAGAAGACGGATTAGGGGTAACTATTATATTTCATGACAGAACTCAAAGGGGGGGGTAACTATTATATTTTTACCCATAAAATAATTATATTTAATAATTTCACTAGATTCTGTGAAAGTATCTTTTATAAGAACATTGCATTAATTTGTAAATATAAAATAGTATATGGGATTAAAGTGTTATTTGATTATTACTGTAATTAATGATATAATTACATAAATTCCTGTAGCTCGCCAAAATGGTGGCATCCTAAAGTAATATAAGTAAACTAGGGGGCAGGGTTGGGGACAGAGGCGAAAATTAACAACCCCTTCGAATTTTGTTTCTTCCCTCCATCTTACAATCTTTCCCTTGTGTTTTGATGAGAGGAAGAAGAAGAATAAGAAGGATTAGTGTTTTGATGAGAGGAAGAAGAAGAAGGTTTAAGGGGTAACTATTATATTTCATCACAGAAGACGGATTAGGGGTAACTATTATATTTCATGACAGAACTCAAAGGGGGGTAACTATTATATTTTTACCCATAAAATAATTATATTTAATAATTTCACTAGATTCTGTGAAAGTATCTTTTATAAGAACATTGCATTAATTTGTAAATATAAAATAGTATATGGGATTAAAGTGTTATTTGATTATTACTGTAATTAATGATATAATTACATAAATTCCTGTAGCTCGCCAAAATGGTGGCATCCTAAAGTAATATAAGTAAACTAGGTTTCAGGGGGCAGGGTTGGGGACAGGGGCGAAAATTAACAACCCCTTCGAATTTTGTTTCTTCCCTCTATCTTACAATCTTTCCCTTGTGTTTTGATGAGAGGAAGAAGAAGAAGAAGAATAAGAAGGATTAGTGTTTTGATGAGAGGAAGAAGAAGAAGGTTTAAGGGGTAACTATTATATTTCATCACAGAAGACGGATTAGGGGTAACTATTATATTTCATGACAGAACTCAAAGGGGGGGGGGTAACTATTATATTTTTACCCATAAAATAATTATATTTAATAATTTCACTAGATTCTGTGAAAGTATCTTTTATAAGAACATTGCATTAATTTGTAAATATAAAATAGTATATGGGATTAAAGTGTTATTTGATTATTACTGTAATTAATGATATAATTACATAAATTCCTGTAGCTCGCCAAAATGGTGGCATCCTAAAGTAATATAAGTAAACTAGGCTTCAGGGGGCAGGGTTGCGGACAGGGGCGAAAATTAACAACCCCTTCGAATTTTGTTTCTTCCCTCCATCTTACAATCTTTCCCTTGTGTTTCGATGAGAGGAAGAAGAAGAATAAGAAGGATTAGTGTTTTGATGAGAGGAAGAAGAAGAAGGTTTAAGGGGTAACTATTATATTTCATCACAGAAGACGGATTAGGGGTAACTATTATATTTCATGACAGAACTCAAAGGGGGGTAACTATTATATTTTTACCCATAAAATAATTATATTTAATAATTTCACTAGATTCTGTGAAAGTATCTTTTATACGAACATTGCATTTGTAAATATAAAATAGTATATGGCATTAAAGAAGAAGGTTTAAGGGGTAGCTATTATATTTCATCACAGAAAATTGAAAGGGTTTTAGGGGTAACTAATATATTTCATAGAAAAACTGACCCGGGGTAATTATTAAATTTAATGTTTAATGATTTTATTAGTTTGCTGTGAATGGTCAATTTTTCTGATTATGCTGTTAACTAGTAAATATGAAATAGTGCATAGTGTTAAAGGCTTAGTTGATTCTTCCTGTAATTAATGAAGTAATTACATAAATTCATGTAACTCACGAAATTGGTGGCATCCCAAAGTAATATAAGAACAATAGGCTCCACTTTCTGGTGAAGTAGATTTTCTACTTTTCGGGAAGTATAAAAATTGGCTCTTATCATCGTTACCTTTGAAACCCTTTTGTTTTCAACTTTTTTATTAGGATTATTATAAACAAAGAATTTTTTTTTCATTTATACGACACATTAAGTTACTATACAAATATTTATTGTAATGATTGACACCAGGTTACTGCTAGGTTAGGTTGCCCTTATGGTACCACAACCTGTGTACACAGGGTCCCATAAAGGCGACCCAACCTGGACCATGCAAGGCTACCAGTGTACCTTGGGCGACGTGTCTCGCCTATCTCTATAGTAGGGGGCTCAGACAAGCCTCGGCACCCAGCCCTTGGCAGCCTCACTGTCCCTAGCAGTGACAGACAGCCTTTAGTGTCATCACATAGCCATTACTAGCTGTACACAACTAGCTACTTATAAGTCCCCTAGAAGCATCATGTAGATCTTAGGGGAGAATCAATCAGCCTCCCCAGAGACACATAGCTCTTAAGAGCCTCACACATCCCCAAGTTGCCACAAACATCACTTATCCCCTTGAAGATACACTGTCTTGTAATTAATTTTTAATATGTGTAACATTTGAAAAACAAAATACAATTACAAAAGTTTGTCCAGAGGAAAAATTCATTGGTTACAAAGTAAGTTGTGAACACGTAATAAATAACCAACTGAAAATTAAGGTAAATTCTTAAACTGGCATCTTTTATTTCAGTGCTGTGCCAGCTAGAGTAAAACATTGTGTTATACCAGTGGTTCTCAACCTTGTTTGCCCCCAGAAACCCCTTTCACCATATATCAGAATGTCATTCCCCCTCCTTTCCAAGATTGTCTGCCTCAAAAAGTGCATTCCAAATAATATGCATATAATGCTGAAAATCCTTTATTTTTTCCATATTAGTATCAGTTTTCACCCCCCTGAAAACCTGAGGGGGGGAAATTCCCCCCCGGTTGAGAACCCCTGTGTTATACAAATGAAGATGAAACTACTGTACAAAATATCGTTACTTCAACAATGTTATACCATTGTTGACTTATTTTGTACTTCACTTTTATTTCCACTTGTATAACGAACTATTTTACTCTTGTTGGCACTGGATTAAAAGATGCTAGTTCAAGAATTTACTATAATTTTCAGTTATTTTTAAATCATTACAACTTGCTTGTAACAAAGTCACAAGTTCTCTGCATTTTAAGATTTTAAGTGAGCTGAAGTCACTTTAGGCATTCCATTGGTGGACCACAGCAGTGACGTCACCACTAGTAGTCTACGTCAATGGTGGAACAGACCACAAGAGCAATGACGTCATCACCAGTAGTCTGCCTCATTGGGGAGACAGAAGCCCTTCACTTTACACCTCAGTCAGTCCTTCCCTCACTCCTATACCTCAGCGAGTCCTTCCTTTACTCCTACACATCACAGTGAGTCCTTCCCTCACTCCTATAAAACACTGCAAATCCTCCTCTCACTCCTTAGTAAGTCAGTAAGTCCTCCTCACTCCTTAGGAGGTCAGTAAGTCCTCCTCTCACTCCTTAGTAAGTCAGTAAGTCCTCCTCTCACTCCTTAGTAAGTCAGCAAGTCCTTCTCTCACTCCTTAGTAAGGCAGTAAGTCCTCCTCTCACTCCTTAGTAGGTCAGTAAGACCTCCTCTCACTCCTTAGTAAGGCAGTAAGTCCTCCTCTCACTCCTTAGTAGGTCAGTAAGACCTCCTCTCACTAATTAGCAGGTCAGTAAGACCTCCTCTCATTCATTAGGAGGTCAGCAAGTCTTTCCCTCATTTACGAAAATCACTACATGTCCTTCCCTAGGTCCTACACAACACTACAAGTCCTTCTCTCATTCCTACACAATACTGAAGTCCTTCCCTCAATACTACACATCACAGTGAGTCCTTTCCTCACTCCTACACATCACAGCGAGACCTTCCCTCAGTCCTACACATCACAGTGAGTCCTTCCCACACTCCTACACATCACAGTGAGTCCTTTTCTCACTCCTATACATCACAATGAGTGCTTCCCTCATACTACACAACCCTGCAAGTCCTTCCCTCACCCCTACTCAACACTGCAGGTCCTTCCCTCACTCCCACACAATACTACAAGTCCTTCCCTCACTCCCACACAATACACTACAAGTCCTTCCCTCACTCATACAATACACTACAAGTCCTTCCTCCCAAACAAATACAATACACTATAAATGCTTCCCTCACTCCTACCACAATACTACAAGTCCATCCCTCACACCTACCACAATACTACAAGTCCATCCCTCACTCCTACACCACACTACAAGTCCTTCTCTCACTCCTACACCACACTTACAAGTCCTTCCCTCACTCCTACACCACACAACAAGTCCTTCCCTCACTCCCACACAATACTACAAGTCCTTCCCTCACTCATACAATACACTACAAGTCCTTCCCTCACTCATACAATACACTACAAGTCCTTCCTCCCAAACTAATACAATACACTATAAATGCTTCCCTCACTCCTACCACAATACTACAAGTCCATCCCTCACACCTACCACAATACTACAAGCCCATCCCTCACTCCTACACCACACTACAAGTCCTTCTCTCACTCCTACACCACATTTACAAGTCCTTCCCTCACTCCTACACCACACAACAAGTCCTTCCCTCACTCCTACACCACACTACAAGTCCTTCCCTCACTCCTACACCACACTACAAGTCCTTCTCTCACTCCTACACCACATTTACAAGTCCTTCCCTCACTCCTACACCACACAACAAGTCCTTCCCTCACTCCTACACCACACTACAAGTCCTTCCCTCACTCCTACACCACATTACAAGTCCTTCACTCACTCATACAATACACTACAAGTCCTTCCCTCACTCCTACACCACACTACAAGTCCTTCCCTCACTCCTACACCACACTACAAGTCCTTCCCTCACTCATACATTACACTACAAGTCCTTCCCTCACTCATAAAATACTAGTCCTTCCCTCACTCCTACACCACACTACACGTCCTTCCCTCATTCCTACACAGCCCTGCAAGTCCTTCTCTCACTCCTACACAGCCCTGCAAGGCCTTCCCTCACTCCTACACAATACTACAAGTCCTTCCCTCTCTCATACACAACACTACAAGTCCTTCCCTCACTCCTACTCCACACTACACGTCCTTCCCTCATTCCTACACAGCCCTGCAAGTCCTTCTCTCACTCCTACACAGCCCTGCAAGGCCTTCCCTCACTCCTACACAATACTACAAGTCCTTCCCTCTCTCATACACAACATTACAAGTCCTTCCCTCACTCCTACACAATACTACAAGTCCTTCCCTCTCTCATACCCCACACTACAAGTCCTTCCCTCACTCCTACACAACCCTGCAAGTCCTTCCCTCACTCCTACACAACCCTGCAAGTCCTTCCCTCACTCCTACACAACCCTGCATGTCCTTCCTTAACTCCTAACCAACCCTTCAAGTCCTTCTTTCACTCCTTCACAACAGTGCAAATCCTTCCCTCACTCCTACACAACAGTGTAAGTCCTTCCCTCACTCTTACACAATACTACAAGTCTTTCCCTCACTCCTACACAACCTTGCAAGTCCTTCCCTCAATCCTACACAATCATGCAAGTCTTAACTTCACTCCTACACTACCCTGCAAGTCCTTCCCTCACTCCTACACAATCTTGCAAGTCCTTCCTTCACTCCTACACTACCCTGCAAGTCCTTCCCTCACTCCTGCACAACCCTGCAAGTCCTTCTCTCACCCCTACCCAACCCTGCTAGTCTTTCCTTCACTCCTACACAACCCTGCAAGTCCTTCCCTCACTCCTACACAAACCTGCTAGTCTTTCCTTCACTCCTACACAGCCCTGCAAGTCCTTCCCTCACTCCTATACAATCCTGCAAGTCCTTCCTTCACTCCTACACAACCCTGCAAGTCCTTCCTTAACTCCAACATAACCCTGCATGTCCTTCCTTAATTCCTACACAACCGTGCAAGTCCTTCCCTCACTCCTACACAATCTTGCAATTCCTTCCTTCACTCTTACACAGCCCTGCAAGTTCTTCCCTCAGTCCTACACATTACTACAAGTTCTTCCCTCACTCCTACACAACCCTGCAAGTCCTTCTCTCACCCCAACACAAACCTGCAAGTCCTTCATTCACTCTTACACAACCTTGCAAGTCCTTCCCTCACTCCTACACAATCCTGCAAGTCCTTCTTTCACTCCTATACAATACTAGAAGCCCTTCCCTCTCTCCTACACAATATTGCAAGTCCTTTTCTGACTCCTACACAATACTAGAAGTCCTTCCTTCACTCCTACACAACCCTGCAGGTCCTTCTTTCACTCCTCCACAACAGTGTTAGTCCTTCCCTCACTGCTACACAACAGTGCAAGTCCCTCCCTCACTCCTACACAACAGTGCAAGTCCTTCCGTCACTCCTACACAACATTGCAAGTCCTCCAATCACTCCTAGACAATACTACAAGTCCTTTCCTCACTCCTACACAATACTAGAAGTCCTTCCCTCACTTATACACAACACTGCAAGTCCTTCCCTCACTCCTACACAACATTGCAAGTCCTCCAATCACTCCTACACAATACCACAATTCCTTTCCTCACTCCTACACAATACTAGAAGTCCTTCTCTCACTTATACACAACACTACAAGTCCTTCCCTCACTCCTACACAATACTAGAAGTCCTTCCCTCACTTATACACAACACTGCAAGTCCTTCCCTCAATCCTACACAATACTAGAAGTCCCTCCCTCGCATACACAACCCTGCACGTCCTTCCCTCACTCCTACACAACACTGCATGTCCTTCCCTCACTCCTACACAATACTAGAAGTCCTTCCCTCATTTCTACACAACACTGCAATTCCCTCCGTCACTCCTACACAATACTAGAAGTCCTTCCCTCATTTCTACACAACACTGCAATTCCTTCCCTCACTCCTGCAAGTCATTCCCTCACTCCTACACAACACTGCAAGTCCTTCCCTCACTCTTACACAACACTACAAGTCCTTCCCTCACTACTACACAATACTAGAAGTCCTTTCCTCTTCTACACAGCACTTCATTTCCTTCCCTCACTCCTACACAACACCGCATGTCCTTCCCTCACTCTTACATAATATTGCTTGTTCTTTCCTCACTCCCACAGTGCTACAGTATCTCTACAGTAATCAGTAGATAAGATTTCAACACTCTGTTATAATCTGTTTTAGTATTTATGTGGACGTATTTAACCAACACTTACATACGTATATACAATACAACTTCCTGTCATGTTTGGTAGACTGAGTTATTTGGAGAATGTTCATCCTTTACTGTACTCTTGATCGTTTCTCTTGTCCATGTTGATGTTGCCTCGTCATCTGTACACCAAGTATGGTCCTCATCCTCACTGGAGTTGTATTTTCTGTTAATACCTGTGAAATTAAAATTTTATTAACCAAAAATATTTTTTTTCTTTATATTGCAGGGCGACAAGAATTAAAATCACTCTTTCTTCATACTGTTATGCCAACACTCCTCTTTATCAAGAATTTACTACTACTGTAGTCAAGTCACAAGTCACATGAGTGGTCACAACAACAAGCAGGGTAAACACTATAATGACTCTTATATTATCTCCACCAGATTCTCAATAATAACCCTCAGATTAACTCAAAATATAGGTATCATGTTGAAGATGAATCATGAAATGCATAACTTAGCATTATAAAGTTAAGAGACCACAAACAAAGGTCAAGCAAAGGAACAATTTAAGTACAGTACAGATGACCACAGCCTAAATTAACCCAAACCCGAACCTCAGCCTCACCATACACTAGAAAAGTACAAAAGTATACACCACTTATCTCCCTATATATATATATATATATCCTGAGTCCAGACCAATTGTACCACACTTGCACCACACACTATCACCAGCCAGGCTCGTCTACCTCCCTGCACTTGCCGTGACCCACACAATGTGGATACCATGCCGCCAATTACCATACTATTTTACCTAACAAATGCACAACGTTAAGCTGATTTACTTATTACATACTTATTATAAATTAATATATATAACATACTAGACAATGTTTACATACAGGAACATATATAAAATATAGTCCTACCTACTGAAGAAGCAGTGTAATTAATTACCTCTCAATCAAATATATTCAGTGCCTTATAAAACTCCCTCCCCAAAGATAAAACACTTGTATTTTATTTTCACTCTGTTGAATGAGATAGAGCATTTGCTACGAAATTGTCTCACTCCCACACAACATACCAAGTCCATCCCTCACTCCTACACAACATACCAAGTGCATCCCTCACTCCTACACAATACTGCAAGTCCTTTCCTAACTTCCACACAACATACCAAGTCCATCCCTCACTCCTACACAATACTTCAAGTCCATCCCTAACTCCTACACAATACTACAAGTCCTTCTCTCACTTCCACACAATATACCAAGTTCATCCCTCACTCCCACACAACATACCAAGTCCATCCCTCACTCCTACACAATACTACAAGTCCTTCTCTCACTCCCACACAACATACCAAGTCCATCCCTCACTCCTACACAACATACCAAGTCCTTCCCTCACTCCTACACAATACTAAGAGTCCTTCCCTCACACCAACACACAACTACAAGTCCTTCCCTCACTCCTACACAAAACTACAGGTCCTTCCGACTCCTACACAAAACTTCAATTCCATCCCTCACTCCTACACAAATCTACAAGTCCTTCCCTCATTCCTACACTAAACTACAAGTCCTTCCCTCACTCCTACACAATACTAGAAGAGCTTCTCTCACTTCTACACAAGCCTGCACGTCCTTCCCTCACTCCTGCCCAACCCTGCAAGTCATTCCCTCACTCGTACGCAACCGTGCAAGTCCTTCCCTCATTTCTACACAACACTGCAAGTCCTTCTCTCACTCCTGCACAACCCTGCAAGTCCTTCCCTCACTCCTACACAGCACTGCAAGTCCCTCCCTCACTCCTACACAATGCTAGTAGTCCTTCCCTCATTTCTACACAACACTGCAAGTACCTTCCCTCAATCCTACACAATATTGGAAGTCCTTCCCTCGTCTATACAACCCAGCAAGTCCTTCCCTCACTCCTACAAATCACTTCATTTCCTGTCCTCGCTCCTACACAACACTTCATGTCCTTCCATCACTCCTACACAACACCGCATAACCTTTCCTCACTCCTGCACAACACTGCAAGTCCTTCCCTCATTTCTACACAACACTGCAAGTCCTTCCCTCAATCCTACACAATATTAGAAGTCCTTCCCTCGTCTATACAACTCTGCAAGTCCTTCCCTCACTCCTACAAATCACTTCATGTCCTTCCCTCACTCTTACATAATATTGCTTGTTCTTTCCTCACTCCTACAGTGCTACAGTATCTCTACAGTAGTCAGTAGATAAGATTTCAACACTCTGTTATAATCTGTTTTAGTATTTATGTGGACGTATTTAACCAACACTTACATACGTATATACAATACAACTTCCTGTCATGTTTGGTAGACTGAGTTATTTAGAGAATGTTCATCCTTTACTGTACTCTTGATCGTTTCTCTTGTCCGTCTTGATGTTTCCTCGTCATCTGTACACCAAGTTATGGTCCTCATCCTCCCTGGAGTAGTATTTTCTGTTAATACCTGTGAAATTAAAATTTTATTAACCCAAAAAAATTTTCTATATATATTGCAGGGCGACCAGAATTATAATCACTCTTTCTTCATACTGTTATGCCAGCACTCCTCTTTAACAAGAATTTACCACTAGTCAAGTCACAAGTCACACGAGTGGTCACAACAACAAGCAGGGTCAACACTATAATGACTCTTATATTATCTCCACCAGATTCTCAATAATAACCCTCAGATTAACTCAAAATATAGGTATCATGTTGAAGATGAATCATGAAATGCATTACTTAGCATTATAAAGTTAAGAGACCACAGACAAAGGTCAAGTAAATTAACAATTTAAGCACAGTACAGATGACCACAGCCTAAATTAACCTGAACCTCAGCCTCACCATACACTAGAAAAGTACAAAAGTATACACCACTTATCTCCATATAAATATATCCTGAGTCCAGACCAATTGTACCACACTTGCACCACACACTATCACCAGCCAGGCTCGTCCACCTCCCTGCACTTGCCGTGACCCACTCAATGTGGATACCATGCCGTCAATTACCATACTATTTTACCTAACAAATGCACAACGTTAAGCTGATTTACTTATTACATACTTATTATAAATTAATATATATAACATACTAGACAATGTTTACATACAGGAACATATATAAAATATAGTCCTGCCTACTGAAGAAGCAGTGTAATTACCTCTCAATCAAATATATTCAGTGCCTTATAAAACTCCCTCCCCAAAGATAAAACACTTGTGTTTTATTTTCAGTCTGTTGAATGAGATAGAGCATTTACTACGAAATTCTCTCACTCCTACACAACATACCAAGTCCATCCCTCACTCCTACACAATACTACAAGTCCTTCCCTCACTCCTACACAACATACCAAGACCATCTCTCACTCCTACACAATACTACAAGTCCTTCCCTCATTCCCACACAACATACCAAGTCCATCCCTAATTCCTACACAATACTACAAATCCATCCCTAACTCCTACATAATACTACAAGTCCTTCTCTCACCCCTACACAACATACCAAGTCCATCCCTAATTCCTACACAATACTACAAATCCATCCCTAACTCCTACATAATACTACAAGTCCTTCTCTCACTCCTACACAACATACCAAGTTCATCCCTCACTCCCACACAACATACCAAGTCGTTCCTTCACTCCTACACAACATACCAAGTCCATCCCTAATTCCTACACAATACTACAAATCCATCCCTAACTCCTACATAATGCTACAAGTCCTTCCCTCACTCCTACACAATACAACAAGTCCTTCCCTCACTCCTACACAATACTACACGTCCTTCCCTCACTCCTTCACAATACTACAAGTCCTTCCCTCACTCCTACACAATACTACAAGTCCTTCCCTTACTCCTACACCACACTGCAAGTCCTTCCCTCACTCTTACACAATACTACAAGTCCTTCCCTCACTCCTACACAATACTACAAGTCCTTCCCTCACTCCTACACAGTTCAACAAGTCCATCCCTCACTCCAACACAACATACCAAGTCCTTCCCTTACTCCCACACAACATACCAAGTCCTTCCCTCACTCCTACACAACATACCAAGTCCTTCCCTCACTTCTACACAACATACCAAGACCATCCCTCACTCCTACACAACATACCAAGTCCATCCCTCACTCCTACACAACATACCAAGTCATTCCCACACTCCTACACAACATACCAAGTCCTTCCCTCACTCCCACACAACATACCAAGTCCTTCCCTCACTCCTACACAACATACCAAGTCCTTCCCTCACTCCTGCACAACATATCAATTCCTTCCCTTACTCCTACACAATACTGCAGGGCCACCCCTCACTCCAACACAACGTACCAAGTCCTTCCCTCACTCCTACACAACATACCAAGTCCATCCCTCACTCCTACACAACATACCAAGTCATTCCCACACTCCTACACAACATACCAAGTCCTTCCCTCACTCCAACACAACGTACCAAGTCCTTCCCTCACTCCTACACAACATACCATGTCCATCCCTCACTCCTAAACAACATACCAAGTCGTTCCCTCACTCCTACACAGCATACCAAGTCCTTCCCTCACTCCTACACAACATACCAAGTCCTTCCCTCACTCTTACACAACATACCAAGTCCTTCCCTCACTCCTACACATCATACCAAGTCCTTCCCTGCAGAGTTAATCACCTTCTATTAATTCTCTGATTCTTGTTTTTCATTCGACTTCTGAAATGTAATAAATTATGGTCAGTGTAAACAACAATTCTCTGGTAGGTGTTGCCAAGATATATGTTAAACTTTTCCAGTGCCATAAGCAGAGCCACAGATTCTTTCTATATTGTAGAGTAATTCCATTGCACCAGCCCCAACATCACTGGTAAAAGATAAATTTTACTTACGAACCGTTCAAAATTCTGTCTCTGCCTCGTCCAGTTCAACACGAATTCAATCCATCTGGCAGTCGAACCCGAGGCCTCCATCATCCACAACAGGTACTTTGGCAGTGAGCCACCATACTGTGTTGAATAGTATATACACCAGTGTCAACATTAGATGGGATCAAAAAGGGCATACATATTTTAAATTGCAATTTAGAATTTGTAATAGTCTAGAAAAGTTGCTCCTATATAAAGTTTATCAAACTCCAACATATGGTATTAGTCTTGTATTATTACAGTAAAAGATGGCACCAATTTGCAGCCCTTAACTAATACAACGTGGATCTATCCATACTATTAATACTGAAATGTGCTCCTTAATTTGGGTTACTTGGTCAACAAACACCTTTCCCTCAATACCAATATTTTGTTCTTTTTTCCATCAGTATAATACAGTTATCTCTTATTTTTCCTCTTCAGTGTACAACAGTTTACATTACCCATCATCATCTCTGACGTTTGCCTCGAGCTGCTGGAGGCTGCCCACCATCCGTGCCTCCACACTCGCCTATTTTATTTTTCTACGTCGCACATTTTCACCTATATGAAGGCGCCAATTCATGATGTAAGTGTAAACAAATTATGTTTGATGAATATTGTTCACTTCTTTGATAACTGCCTTGTTCACAAGGCACGAGAGATGATGCGCTGGTTAGGGGAAAGGTCGAATGAAATTGACCTTTTGGACTGGCCATCTAAATCTCCAGGTCCATATTCAATAAGTTTCTTTCAGTTAAACAATACAACTTTTCCTTTACCCAATAGAATAATAATGTTGTATTTTTATTGAAACATTTAATATCACAAATATGATATTGTATAGGGCCATTGCTTGTGTTAAGCGATTACTATGACTGAGTGCTACCCAGACTTCAACCCTATAGAGACCATTTGGACCCAGATAGTGAACGCGTGGGAACCTGAAGACAAGCTAAACGCTGGTCCCGACTCCTCCTACACACCCAGGACGAGTGTGAGCAGTTTGTGAGGAACCAACCACCTATATAACCTTGTGTCTCAGTCCCAAGAAGGCTCCAGGGGGCTATATAAAAGGGAGGCCATTGCACAGGCTATTGATATTCTGTATGACCTGTGTTGGTAAATATTAAAAGTAAATGTGATTTCCACCCTCGTATTTTTCAATATTTATCTTCATATCTACGTTATTATAAATATCTAATTACTGGTGATTAAAACCTGAACAACAACTTAAAAAAATGATAAATATAGAAATGGATGGTACATTATAATAATGTATTAGCCCGTCAGACAGACCGTAATACTTATATTAATGTGGGCTACAAACATTATGTTTATATAATTACAGCACCCACGGTAACTAGCCTATTGTGGTGATGGTGAAATGATTGTGGTGATGGTGGTGAAGCGATTGTGGCGAAGTGATTTTGGTGAAGTAGTTAAGTGGGTGAAAGGAATCAATAGAGGAGATATAGATAAAATTCTTACAATATCGGAGCAGGATAGGACTCGTAGCAACTGATTTCAATTGGATAAGTTTAGGTTTAGGAGGGAGATAGGAAGGAACTGGTTCACAAATAGGGTGGTGGACGAGTGGAACAAGCTTAGCAACTTTGTAGTAAGTGCTGGAACGCTGGAAATTTTTAAAAGGAGGCTAGATAGATTCATGGATGATAGAGAGTGGTAGTAATTCTCGACAGGAGCTGCCATGCACAGGCCAACCGGCCTATTGCAGACTCCCTATGTTCTTATCACTTTGTAATACCTGTTGTGTATCACATTAATTGTTTTAAATAAGTTCTGGAACTCTTAAGTGGCAGGGCTGAGGTAAACACTTCTTTTGGGTTTTTTCTTTATTGTTGAAGTAATTATATACACATCTAGATCGTTTATGTAGATTATGAACAAGAGTGGGCCCAGTACTGACCCCTGGGGAACCCCACTGGTTACACAGCCCCACTCAGATTTAACACCATCTAAGCTGACCCTCTGTTGTATTGGTAAGCCATAATTTTATCCAATTAAAAACTTTCCCCTCGATACCATGAGCCTTAACTTTTCTCAGAAGCCTCTGATGCGGTACTCTTTCAAACGCTTTGCTAAAGTCTAAGTAAATAATGTCGTAATTTTCGTCATTATCTACTACCTCGAAGACTTTCCTATAAAAAACATCAGCTGATTTTTAGACAAGATTGTCCCTTTCTAAACCCTTGTTGAGAATAGTAGATTAATTTGTTTTTCTCTAAATGCGATTGGATGTTAATTGCTATAATTGATTCAAGAAATTTCCCCACTACTAACGTCAAACTAATCGGCCGGTAATTTGACGCTGATGTTCTGTCACCCTTTTTGAATATGGGTACTACATTTGCCTGTTTCCACAAGTCTGGCACAACTCCCTTGTCTAATGATTTTGTAAATAAATTTACGAGGGGTCCGCTAATCTGTTCCCTACACTCTTTCAAGACTCGAGGGAAAATTTCATCCGCCCCTGGGGATTTTGTCTTCTTTAATTTATATATCTTGTTAAGAACATCCTCTTTTCTGATAGTGATATTCTTTAATTTCTCTTCTTCATTTCACGAAATATCAGTGAATATCTTGCGAAGGTCACGAATATTTTTTTCCCAACACAGTAAATACGGTGATAATGGTAAGTAAACTATTTATTTGACCATTATACTTCACTGGACTATGTAATAATTTATAGCACAAAAGTATATTATTCTACTTGTCGAAAATATCACCTTTACACCGGTGATTGGAGGTTGGCAAGTGAGTTACCTACCACCACCACAGACACTTCCCCACCGCAACCAACACAGACACTTCCCCACCGTCACCACCACAGTGACCAACTGATGTACTCAAGATGGATTTGATTGTTCCTGGCTACAATATTTGACTGTCAGGTGAACAAGGTAACACCGCCTCTTACACTGGGATTTAAAACGCTCATAGAAATCGTGTTTGGTTTCAACAAGATAAAATTATGAAATCACGAAGACATGGCAGCAGCCCATCTTATATCGCCTGAAGATTAACTACCCTATCACACCCCCCCCCCTCCCCCACCAAAAGTGGCACTTCTGTGTATAACAAGTAAAATCTGATTGGGTGCCTAATCTTCACGTGGTGGCTAATGTCGAGCTGAGTTTGGCTGCGCTGAGCGGTTAGTTGCTTATATTGTTACATACGTTTCAGCCTAAAAGTGCTGTTTACATTTTGTTCCCGACAATCATAGACCACTTAGAACACTTATGAATACACCAATGAAGACTGAAGGCATAATGTACACAGTTGAGACATCTCTATTACGCCGACTGGGAACAATCACTTATAAGGTTTGATCATGGACACGATTAGGTGTTAATCTAATGTTCATAATCCTCTAAAGCAGTGTTAAAGGACTCCGTATAAATGCTAAACCGGATAATGGTCTAGGGTAGAAGGTCGGGTTAATCACCGTGGGTGGTCGCCTTGTTGTGGTACCTAACCTTAAACTCCTACAACCAAATCACGTTGAAATGGATTTCTACCCCAGTGAAGCTGTCAAGATCATTCAGTATAATCAAGTCCCAGTCATCAACATTTCTATACAATTAATGGGCTATCGAATTGACGGAGATTGGAGAGAGAAATAAGTTGTAAGGGAAATACACACAACGACATACCTTATATTTTTCAACGTCAACACACACATGATGGCGTCTGTATTTCATAATCCTTGACAACTGGATGTATTAATTTAGGAGCATTTTGTAGACGTTAACTTCCATCACACATCCACTAATCGCCTCGACCGTCTCACTACTGGCCGGCTCCCTCCCTCCACGACTGGTCTAAAGTTCATCCACATCTCCACCACACACTGAACCATCTCCAGTACGAACATACGCTCTTGTGGTCTTGAAGCACATGATATAAAGCGTCACTTGCGAGCCTTAGTAATAACACTTAATCGGATGGCTGGAGTGGCCATATTTGTTTTGCTTAATTTGACACCATAAGAAAGTACTGATGCCTTCCAAAGTGACAACTGAGAGCTCGACTCCCAGACACTGAACCACCCGATCGAAACTTCGATCTAACCGACGCTCTTGTAATGATAAGGACCGGATATTACATGTAAATGCTCACTAACAGAAAAACTGAGTTGCTTCTGCAAGAAATAATGAGAAACGTTTTTTATTCAGCTGATCAACAAAAATCACAGATGGCTCAGGGAAATGTGGCTCCAAGCTCGACTCCTGATTCAGCGCTTCGTTTGTGGTGCCCAGCCACTCAGAACTCTCGATACAGATTCAGCGCTTCCTTGGAAGGGCCCCTGGGACCGCCGCCGCATCTGGCAAGGCTCTTTGGATAGCCACCGCCTTTGGGACGGCCCATAGAGTACCGCAGCCCCTGGGAGGTACCTCGGTGGTGCCACTGCTCCTGCGAGACCTCTTGGGGGCGCCACCGCCGTTGGGCGTTCCCCTGGGGGTGCTGCTTTCCACTAAGGAGAGCCCCTGGGTGCGCCAACGCCCCTGGGTGTTGTTTTTGCACAATTTAGAACTCTTGGAGATATGACGTTAAAAAAATACGCAGTCCATCGCATTTTCAGTATCATCGCATCCTGAATAATGCAAAGAAGACGAAATATCCAACAGGAAAACAGAAGATGGGGTGTTGTGCTGACTGACTGCTCTGTTCTCCTATTGGCTGTAATTTGGTGGATTTACATTTTAGTCCACCAATTACAGTTAAGTACAGGATTACTGGACGAATCTAATATGTACGACACCACAATCAAGCCCCTGGTGCCGCCGTCCATGGAAGGGCCCCCGCCGCCACTGGGAAGGCCCCGGAAACCTCTGCTGCCCTTGGGAAGCCCGGGACGACACTGCTTCTGGGAAGACCCCTGGGGGCATCGCCCGCCCTGGAAGGGTCTCTCCTGCCCCTGTGAGGGCCCCTCCTGCTCCTGTCAGGGCCCCCACTGCCCATGGGAGAGACCCTAGCGCCCCTAGGATAGCCCATGAGGGCGCCGATGCCCCTAGGAGTGCCCCTTGGGATGCCGATTCCCCTGTGAGGGTCCCCGGGGGTGCTGCCGCCCTTAGGTGGACCCTGGGAGCGCCACCGCCCCAGGGAAGGTCCCTAGAAGCGCTGCCACCCCTGGGAGAACCCTTTGATTCGACATTCCTCCTGAGAGGGCCCCTGGAGGACTACCACCTCTAAGGAGTGCCCATGGGGGTGATGCCGCCCCTGGGAGGGTCCCTGAATTGCCACCGACTCTTGAAGTACTCCTGCTGCCCCGAGGAGGACCCCAGTGGGTGTGGCGCCGCATGTGGGTAGGCCTCTGGGGGTGCCGCAACCCCTGGGAGGGTAGCTGATGGCGCCACAGCCCCTGGAATAGGACCCTGAGGGCGTCACACCTCCTGTCAGGGCCTCTGGGGTCTTCGCCGCCCCTGAAAGGGGTCCTGGTGGGTTTCGCCGCTCCTGGGTGGGACCCTGGGAGCGCCGCAACCATTGACAGGGCCCCTGGGGTCGCCACTGCCCAAGGGAGGTTATTTGTGGGCGCAGCTGCCCCTAAGAAGGACTCCCTGGGCGCTGTCACCCCTACGGAGGAGTCCTGGTGGTTCTGCCGCGCCTGGGAGGGGCCCTGGAGGCTCTGCCGCCCAGGGGTGGGCCTCTGGGCGCTCCGACACCTAATGGAGCGTCCACGAGGACGCCGCCTTTTCTAGGAGGGATCTTGGGGCTCAGCCACCTTTGGAAGGGCCCCTGGCAGAGTTACCTCCCTGGGAGAGCTGCTGGGGGCATAATCGCCCCTGACAGGGCCTCTGGGGGTCTCTGTCATTCCTGAGAAGGCCCCTGCGAGCACTGTAGCCCCTGGCATGGCCCCTGGGAGTACCCCTGGGCTTGCGCCACCTCCCCTGAATGCGCCATCGCCACTGGAAGCGCCACCGCCACTGGAAGGGCCCCTAGGCGGCACCACCGCCGCAGAGAGGGCCTCTAGGGGCGCCACTATCCTAGGTAGGGCCCATGAGATCGCCGCCACCACTAAGGAGGGCCCCTGGGGGGCAGTTGTTTTTGCACTATACAAAATTCTGGGAGATATGACTTTAAATAAATACACAGCCCATCGCATTTCCAGTATCATCGCATCCTGAACAATGTAAAGGAGAATAAATATCCAACAGGAAAACATAAGTTGGGGTGTTGTGCTGACTGACTGCTCTGTTCTCTTATTGGCTGTAATTTGGTGGATTTACATTTTAGTCCACCAATCACAGTAAAGTACAGGATTACTGGACGAATGCAATATTTACGACACCACAAACAAGCCCCTGGGGGCGACGCAGTCCCTGGCAGGACCCCGCCGCCACTGGAAAGAACCTATGCCGCTCCTAGGAAGGCCCCGGGGGCCTCCGCCGCCCTTGGGGACGTGACCACTTCTAGGAAGGCCCCTGAGATGCAACTGCCCCTGGGGGCACCGCCACTCCTTGGAGGGCCTCTGATGCCCCAGGGATGGCTCTTTGGGGCACCGCTGCCCTTGTCAGGGCCCCTGCCGCCCCTGGGGGTGCCGATTCTCCTGGGTTGGCTCCGGGGGATGCAGCAGTCCTTGTGAGGTCCCCAAGGGGTGCTTCCTCATCTGGGAGAGCCCCTGGGGGAACTTCCGCCTTTGGGAGTGCCCCTGAGAGCGCCAACGCCCCAGGGAACTCCCCTGGGAACACCGCCAGCCCTGGGAGAACCCCTTGTGGCGACGCCGACAGTGGGAGGGCCCCTGGGGGCTTCGCCGACCCTGGAAGGCCCGTGGGGGAGCTGCTGCTGGGGGGCGTCTCAGCCCCTGCAAGGGCCTCTGGAGGCTCCTCTGCTTTTGGAAGAGCCCCTGGGGGAGCCTCCATCCCTGGGATGGCCCTTGGGGCGACGCCACCCTTGGAAGGGCTCCTGGGACCGCTGCCGCAACTGGCAAGGCTCCTTGGATCGCCACCGCCCTTGGGACAGCCCATAGAGCGCCGCAGCCCCTGGGAGGTACCCTGGTGATGTCACTGCGAGACCTCTTGGGGGCGCCACCGCCGTTGGGAGTGTTCCTGGGGGCGCCGCTGCCCCTAAGGAGAACCCCTGGGTGCGCCAATGCCCCTGGGAGCAGTTGTTTTAGCACAGTTTAGAGCTGTAGGAGATATGACGTTAAAAAATTACGCAGTCCATCGCATTTCCAGTATCATCGCATCCTGAATAATGAAAAGGAGAATAAATATCCAACAGGAAAACATAAGTTGGGGTGTTGTGCTGACTGACTTCTCTGTTCTATTGGCTGTAATTTGGTGGATTTACATTTTAGTCCACCAATCACAGTTAGGTAGAGGATTACTGGACGAATGCAATTTTTACGACACCACAATCAAGCTCCTGGGGGCGATGCCGTCCATGGAAGGGCCCCCGCCGCCACTGGGAAGGCCCATGCCGCTCTTAGCAGGGCCCCGGGAAACTCCGCCGCCCATGGGAAGCCCGGGACGACACTGCTTCTGGGAAGGCCCCTGGGGGCACCGACGGTCCTGGAATGGTCTCTCCTGCTTCTGTCAGGGCCCCCACTGCTCCTGTCAGGGCTCTCACTGCCCGTGGGAATGGCCCCGGCGCCCCTAGTATGGCCCCTGGGGGCGCCGATGCCCCTAGGAGGGCCCCTTGGGACACCAATTCCCCTGTGAGGGGCCCCGGGGGCGCTGTCGCCCTTAGAGGGACCCTGGGAGTGCCACCGCTCTAGGGAAGGCCCCTAGGAGCGCTGACGCCTCTGGGAGAGCCCAGGGGGTATCATCACCATTACCTGCACCATCATCACCATTACCTGCACCATCATCACCATTCCCTGCACTATCATCACCATTACCTATACCATCATTACCATAATCTGCACCAGTATTATAACTGGTTCACTGTAGACGGTTTGCTCAACTAAGGCCTCGACTGTTCAAAATGTTCTAATAAATTGATGAGAACACAGAACTCTTATTACATTCCATCACACATCTGGCAGCCATGTATTATGTTGGCTCTCTTAATAATATTCAATAAAATAAATTAACCTTAGCTACAGAAATTAAAAAAACAAATTCACATAATCGAAATTATAAAAAAATTTGTCAAAATTAATTTTACATTATAGATTATATTATCAGTAATATATCCGTTAGCCGGAATCCCTCAAACCCGGAACTCTCCGATAGCCGGAATTGAAATTTTCTCAGAAAATCGTTCCCAAAGCCGGAATTTTCCGGAAAATTCTGGCTTTGGGAACGATTTTCCGAAGGGCACATTTTCCGGAAAATTCAGAAAAAAAAATCCCAATACCTGGAAAATTCCAGGGACGGGTTTTTTTTTCCGGGTTTGAGAAATGAAAATCAGGCAAATTTTGCAGAAATTGAGAACATTTTTCCGTTACTCGGAAATTCCGGGGATGATGGATTTTTTCCGGTTTTGAGAGAGTCGTCTCATTACCCGTAAATCTCTCATTCCCAGAAGACCTCTGCACCAATTTTTCTGGCTTACGGGGATATCACTGTATTAACAAATTAAAAAAAAAATTAAATGGATTTCAGGATTATTAAAAACTCTAGTACAGAACTATAAATTGGTCTGATTAGGTTAGGTTAGGTTAGATTAGATTAGGATAAGTTACGATTTGGTTAGGTTGATATGTTTCTATTCCATTATATCCATTTTTAGGCAAAGAAAAACAGTTATTATGCACATTTTATTAGCTAAAGAATATACAGTACATAATTTATGTATAAGCCTGAATTATATTTGTAAAATAACAGTACTAAATTGAGGTAAAATATTAGTCCATATATTACGACATTTTACAAACATGCATGGGTGTCCGCAGGGGGTGCCAGGGAGTACAATTGTCCCACCCTGGAAAATTATAAATGTTTTTCTTACCACAATCTATCTTCACATTATGTACATGATCAGTGGTCGAAATAGAAAATTAGAATGGAATGGTAGTACTGTTTCCTTTATTTTTTAAGCAAGGTACATTGTTTTTTCTAACCTTTACATCGTACAGTAGAAGTCCAAAAATCCGGACTGCTTGGGGATTGGGTCGGTCCGGATTTTCGGATTTTCCGGATTCTCAGGCAGTTTTTTAAAATTCAAATTTAAGGAGGAATAAAGAAGAGATGAACAGGTACATTTTGATAGCTTATTCATTCGCAAATATAGCATGCTTTATTTATCAAAACGAGCAGTTTTAAAGAAAAAGCTGTGAGATCTAGAATTTAAATCTTTGCCTTTTTTATATCATAAATTGTAGACTTTCCAATGTCGTATGTTTCCATTAGAAAAGTATTGCTCACACCACGTTCTAGTTTCTTAATTATTTCAAGTTTGTCACCCAATTTCAACGTGTTCTTCTTTCTATTCACACAACGAAGATTATCTACTTTAGGAGCCATTATTATGGGCTTGTACAGTACTCTGTAAATGAAAAGAGTAAGATTCAAAATTACATACATTGTCACAGTTTGATTGCTTGTTTTAAAGTGGCAACCACGTGGTTGCTTGTTGTCGCTGTGCAGCTGTGGCACTCATGCATGCGCACATACACATAAAAGCCAGCTAAAAAAAAAAAAAAAAAAAAAAAAAAAAAAAAAAAAAAAAAAATTTTCGAAAAGTCCGGATTCTCAGGTGGTCCGGATTTCTGGCATCCGGATTTTTGGACTTTTACTGTATTGTGATTATACAGTGGTCCCTCGATTAACGAGCACAATCCGTTCCAGCAGGTTGCTCGTTAACCGAAACCATTGTTTCAATGGGTTTTTGGGTAATTGGTTCCAGCTCACCGAAAATTGCCTAAATTCAAATTTTCTTTTAGAAATTGACACTTTCCTTCAGGTGTGTATGTAGAAGGCTCCTGGATGAGGATGCTGATGTGAATTTGAAGTGGGAGGTGGAGGAGGAGGAGAACGGAGAAGAGAAGGAAGTGGAGGTGGAGGAGAAGCATTTTACTGCTTCTTGGAAGGTGATTCACCTTCCATGAAAATGTCAGGAACCTCTGGACTGACAGATTCTCCACCATGAACATCCTCTCTCCTTCTTGAAGTGGAAGGCTGAGGGATAGCATCTTGTTCCCTCTACCTTTTACTGAAGAAAGTGTCAATTGTGGTCTGTGGGGCATCTCTCCTCCTCACCATTAACTTATGTTTAAAGAAGTAACTTGTGTTTAAAGAAGGAGACCACTGAGTCCTCAACATGACACAAAGTTAGTTCATTTCTTTCCACATCTGGGTGCTTTGAAGCCAGTTCCCTGAACTTCTCCCAGTGGTAAATCACATTTTTCAACTCTTTTAGTTGACATATGGCCATCACTTTCAATTTCCTCCTCACCACTGTCAGCCTCTAACATCTCATCCAGTTGCTTCAAGTCATCAGGAATAAGTTCCTCCTCATGAGACATCACAAGCCCTTCGACATCATCCTCTTCCACGCCAAGGCCCAATGACTGACCAATGGACACAATCTCCTGGTCCAACTCTGTTTCTTCCTCAAATCCCTCAAAATCATGGACTACTGATGGCCACAGTGCTTTCCATGAAGAATTGAGGGATCTAGTGGAGACTTCTTGCCATGATGACACAATCAGTTTTACAGTCCTCCAGGATGTTGAATTGTGTCTTCCAGAACTGTTTCAGTGTTAGTTCAGGATCATTGGAAGTTGCCTGATGACACCTCCTAAACATTTTCTTCATGTACAACTTCTTGAAGTTGCTGATCACATTCTGGTCCATTGGCTGTATGATTAATGTAGTGTTGGGAGGCAAAAACAACACTTTCACAAAGTCAAATTGATGCTCCAAAGTTCTGGCAAGTTCAGAGTCACGACCAGGAGCATTATCCATGAGGAGAAGAGCCTTTAAAGGGAGTTTATTGGTGGTTAGGTAGCTCTTGACAGAAGGGCAAAACACGTCAACAGCTCATTCATTAAAGAGCTGTCTTGTCACATGCCTTACGGTTGGACTTCCAATAAACTCCAAGCTTTGTTCTTACCACTTTCTGTTGCTTGAACACCCTGGGGTTTTCAGAGTGGTAGACAAGCATAGGCTTCAGTCGGAAATCCCCTGAAGCATTGGCACCAAGCAATAGAGTGAGACGGTCCTTCATGGGTTTATGCCCAGGTAAAGAGGCTTCGTCTCTGGTGATGAATGTTCTTTTGGGCATCTTTTTCCAGAACAGCCCAGTTTCGTCCACATTGAACTCTTGCTGTGGAAGATAATTTTCTTCTTCCAAGAGTTCTTTAAATTCCACTAAAAACTTTGCTGCCCCTTCTTTATCAGCACTAGCAGCTTCACCATGCCTAACAACACTGAAAATGTCACTTCTTTTCTAAAATTTTTCGAACCAGCCTTTGCTGGCCCGAAAATCTTCAAATTCTGTGCCTGAAGAACCAGGTTGGCCTGTCTTTAAATGTTCGTAAATCTCCCTGGCTCTTTCACAAATGAATTCAGTAGAAACTGAATCACCTTTCATCTATTTTTCCCTAATCCAGATGAGAAGTAACCTCTCAGTTTCTGCAATTAGGGATCTACTTTTGAATACTCTGGTAGATTTGTCTCTCACTTTCACTTCTTTAAATTTGTCTTTCTGTACAAGAATTGTCGACACAGTTGATGTCAACATGCCATATTCTTTGCATAGCGAATTTGTTTTAATGCCTTGTTCATGTTTTTTTATAATTTCCTGCTTGGTTTGGATTGAAATCGCTTTTCTTGATCTCTTAGGCCCCATGCTGGATTCAAACAATGTCAACACCTGTTTTTTAAAGTTAAACTAGCTGTAAATAAAGAATATTTTCTTTAAAATAACACTGCACTGCACTATATATTGTCAATATGTAAAATAAATTTCAATATGACCAATAATTTGCTTGGAAACACAGAAAAAAAGCATTTAGTTGAAGAGTCTCAATAAGATGTTACCTCCACTGAAAAAAGAGAGAGACTAACGCTTGTTTGCTGTGTTAAGAGGCTGGATGGTGCGCATAAAACTAGTCACTTTACCTTCAAGTATGTTCAATAATTGTTAAAATGACTAAAAAATTTAATATTAAACTTTTAAAATTATTGAATAGTATAAACTTCTTGATATTTACTAAAATAGTAAGGAATTTAAGCCCTAGAACCGATTACTGTAGTGGCGGACTAATACTACAGCTGGTTGACCGCCAAGTGCAAGCGAAAACTTGTTGAGGTCGGTTTCACTTTCCGTGATTTCTCATTTACGCGGTACCTTGCCAGAACCGGACTTTCACTTTCCGCGGTGCATCTACTCATATACGCGTGAAGTATAATTTTTTTTTTTTTTATTTAGCTCATAAAATTCATACAAATTACCCGGCCAGAATATAATTTACATTGCTGGAATTCTTACAATATGATGATCATTTTGAATATAAATATCATGGATTTTGCATTAGACATACAAATTTTAGATCTAATGTAATAATTTGGTTTACACAAAGCAAGTATTTTATCTTTTGTGCAAAATATATGAAGTTTACATTCAAAATATTCCCTGACCTGCAAGGAATCCAGAAATGTCAATTATATATGTGTGTGTGTGTGTGTGTGTCCATGTGTTTCACACACAGTACATATCAGAAAAACAACAACGAATATATAAAACAAGATATATCTAAGCGGGAGGGTTACAGGGCGGGTAGGCTTAACGTAAAACACACAAGCTACACAAATGTAACTTGTACATGTGCAACAGTGGAAAGACACCCTGCAATGGACCATTTTGTGATAATTTCAGTTATAACACTGATAAGTGATAGTGCTGATCAGACAGTACTCAAAAGTATGGTAACTTGATTAAACTTTATAATACTTTTTAATAAACATACTGTATGTCAGGTCTTGTCTTGCTTTCTTTGCACCCACCTGGAAACAATCCTGCGGACACCCATATGAGAGTTACATTACTCTACTGTATTCGCTTCCAGAAGAAACAAATTATTAAGTTTCGTCTTCAACCTTTGGATAATGAAATTTAACTGATTTTTTCCCCAAAAAAAATTTTCTGCAAAAAAGACAAAGTCTTTAATTTACCAAAACACATCAGTTTACCAAAACACATCAGATAATATCATGTTATTTCAGATTAGTATAACTTTCATCGTGTTCACTTTTTGTCAAGATATTCCCTGTAGCATTAAGTGATCTTCAAAAATATTTAACATTTCTATAAATAGTTATTTGTGAAGAAGATATAGCATAAATTATATATTATCACACTCTGTATAGCACCAGTGACAACCATAGTCAAAATACAAAAAAAAGTTATCACTAAATCATTCTCTTTTACAGAAAAATGTTCAATTAAATTTTAGCTTCGTTTCCTTCTTCTTTTGGTAAAGAAGTGTGCGAGAACTTCTGAACAACAGGTTGTAGAAAATAACAGCTGACACAACACAGACAAGAACAATAACAGATATGTACTCGGCTCGGTTGGGGAACGGCGTACCACAGATGGTGTACCATTCCATTCCATCACTGACGCGCTGTCCGCCAGGTAAACAATGGAAATCATAATATTTCTCATCGTAATCGTCGGTACACAGATATGTCCGCCTCTTTAACACCTGAAAGATGAAATTTTAAAAGAAAATTACAGTACAGTAATTAGAAAAACATCAAATAAGATTCCAACAGATACACAGTGTCTATGCATCAGTGCAACTAATATGATAAATATCCCCCACCAGACCACAAGATGCAAATGGCTATCACCTGGGACTTATACCTTGCAGTCCTGGGTTCAATAGGTTATATTGATTGCATTAAATTACACCATCTGAAATAAAATTATAAAGCAGATATGAGAGAAATACTATATGATATACCTGCTGAGAGGGTGTGGGAGATGTGGCTACAGTGAGAAGTCTAACTTGGCACCAATGTCACCAGCAATGTTATCAGTTGCAAACGAAAGTAAAAATATCTGTAAATCTTTATTTACATCAGATCTTTGAAGATTTAAAGTGGCACTTATACATTGAGTCACCAAAACATAAGTGGCCAGCCGGTGAAACTACAAGATGCTCTCACTCGATGGGAGGTTTGCTAGGTACAGGTAGTCAAATTTTCGTTCATGTTACCATCTGACCACATCATTCTTTAGGAGGTTTGTCACGTAAAGGAATTTCTAAAAGTACCTGTAGTGCTGTTTTTGGGAGTTGCCTTGTGTTACAATGTCAGATAAGGGAGCTTCAACCTGTATAGTATACTGTATACAGTAGTATATATTGTTTAAGGTAGTGTTTGAATAAATAAATATAGCGATTCTTTCTGGGGACAAAAGAATTTGCCTCAACAACCGGAAATTTCTCAAACCCGAAAACACACTGCACCAATTGTTCTGGCTGACGGGGATACAATATTAATTTCCTGTGTGCCGAAGCAGTGCAGGTAAACAACTGAATTAAACAATGAGGCAACTTGACCAAGGATAGCTGACAAAGCTATCAGCTGCATATTTCCAGGAGAGATAATTCATCTTAAAGTGAGCAGCTTAGACGTGTTCTTACACCTCCAGTTTGTAGATATACGAGACGAATATGCTGTAATATGTAACTGTACTATTTACCATTATTGATTCAGGTCTCTGTATTATATGTTATAATCATACCCTCTTTTGTCACTGAGTGTAGTTCAGACTTTGAGCACATGCGCGCTGTACGCGCATGCGCAGACAGAGATACCCAGAGAGAGATTCCACGACAGGACGCTGTTTACCCTGTCTTAACTCCTTTTGTGTGTTTGTCCCAGAAATAGAACTTACGAACTTGACACCAGTGTGTTTCCTTTATCCCTGATTGGAAGCATCATCTGAGTCTCCCACATGGCGCAGTGAGTAGCTGGGACATCACATTATTCAGAATTGGAATGTAGAAACACCAGAATTAGAACTTTTATGTGAAATGTGACTGTGAATAAAATTTTACTACTAATCCAATTTCCTCTGTGAAAACAAGTCATGGGGAAGTCAGTTGTAAAGCTCAGAATAAGGAATTAAAGTGACGTAACTTTTAAAACTGATACTGTGCCTGTACCTGTATAGTATAGTCTGGAAATGTACAGTAAAAACAAAAGAACTTACACCACCAAAAGCTGTATACACATCAGTTTTTTCATCACATGGTCCAGTGCGTTCATGTAAACCTATTGACACCTCCTCTTCAGGCTTGCCAAACACAGCCATTGACAGGTAGAGGCCGTAATGGATGACCATGTTGAGTACGATGATTATCACCGACCAATGAGATTTTTCACCTGCAATGAAAATTTCCTACTGAAGTAAACTTGATTAAAAACTCAATATTAACACTGTAAAATAAACCTTTATATACACAAATTCTCTGTATGTGATCTCTGTATAGCTCATCACACACTTGGTGTCCAAATAAACTATCTCAGTCCTATATCAAGAAGATGTAATACAATAAATACCAATGATATTACTGTACTGTACACAAAATATGAACATATTTATCACATGTGAAAAAATAATAATAATCTTGAAATGGTTGCCCTATGAGGTGGGTCCTGGGTGTACCATAAAAGAGATGAAAAATACAGGTTCAATTGTTAACTTGTAAAACAGTACAGTAAAAATATAACCCTAGACTATCCTTCCCAAAGTAAAGTACAGTACAGTACAGTACAGTACAGCACAGCACAGTACAGTACAGTAGACCCTTGCCATTTGCGAGTTTGTGATTTGCAAATTCGACGATCTGCAGTAAGCAGATGGTGGCTATGGTAGCTCGCTTGCAAGCCTTTTCCCGCAGCACAAAGAGTCATCCCAGGCAGCATCTCATGTTGTTGTCTCAAAACTTTAGTGTTTCTGTGTGAAGTGGCCCCTAAAAGACTGCCTAGTGTCAGTACTAGTGATGCTAGTGGAATGAAATGTAAAAGGCAGAAGTCAGTAATGACCCTGACAAAGAAAGTTTTATTATTAGATAAGTTAAAAGTGGGGATGAGTGGTGCCGCGGCTGGTCATTTGTTTGGTATAGGTATACAGTGGTGCACTAAGGTAGTATAAGTTGCTATTTGTGGTTTTGCCGATTCGCACCATTTCTTGGAACCTATCCCTCGCTAATCGAAAGGGTCTACAGTACAGTACAGGACACTTAAATAGTTCTAGGGCACTTTGTCACCAGACAAATCATCACTGGCTCAGTATAAACCTAACCTAACCTAACCACAGCTTTATTGTCTCCAAAATAAAGATATTATCTAACTTTGATAAATAAAACAAAGTATTTAACAGACTGGTGACAAAATGTCTGCTCACCTCCTCAAACATGATATGATAGACTTCCTGGATAGGATGTTGCTGTAATAACAGACTAGTTTCTCAGGACTTGCCATGAAATAAAATCGAATTAGAACCATTGTCAAAAATCTAGACAGTTGCCATGTGAGGTGGCAGGGAACTGAGGGGTGAGCAACGCCCGTAAACTGATACACAACATGGTAAATACAGCAGCCTCTTAAGTTTATTGTCATTATAATGTACAGTAGCTAAAAAAGTATCTGTGCACACACTGTGTGAAACGATATGAGACCACGGACGATTGGTATTGGGATATGCGTGTTATCTCCTTATACTATGTGGTAGTAATCACTTAGGTAACTGTTTATTTTATTCCTATACGCAAGCTCACCCCGTGTTGCATATTGAATGGTGGTGGGTGAAAACAAGCATACCAACCCTCCCGAGACATCACGAGTTGTAAGTATAACTTTGGAAGTCACCGGACCCACCCTGTTGGATACCGTATTTATTTTTACTTTTTTTACTTTTACTTTTATCCTCTTCACCACTGATCGGCTCGTTAGCCGCTTGGGCGATCGGTCATGTCTCTGTTGGCAAGTACTGGGCATGCATCGGCTCCTGAATGTACCTGAACCTGCTCCAGTGTTGGTCAAGTCTTGTCTTGAAAGAGCTCACACTCGGTGCCATCACAACACTTTGTGATAGATTGCTCCAAGAGTTCACAACTCTCACTCCGAAAAAGTTTGCCCTCACAGTTTTCTGGACTTGCGGCTTCTTCAATCTTGAGCTGTGACCCCTTGTGGGGCGAGCGTCCGCCAGCTCCAAGTAAGGGCACTCGACTGAGTAGTGCCCCTTGAGATGCTTATACACCTCAATTAGGTCACCCCTTGCCTGTCTGTAATATAAGCTAGGCAAGTTCAGGCGCTCCAATTTCTCAGGGTAGCTGAGGTGCCGAAGTGCAGGCACCAGTCTGGTGGCCCTCCTTTGAACATTTTCAACCAACTGACAGTCCCTAGCATATCTCGGGGACCAGACGGAGTGACAGTACTCCAGATGGGGAAGCACTTCACTCTTGAAGATCGTTACGAGGGACAAACCGTCTAGACCAGGGGTTCTCAACCAGGGGGGAATTCAGGTTTTCAGGGGGGGGGGGGGGGGAAACTGATTCGGGAGCAAGAGATATGTTCGATGAGAAATCAATCACAGAATTTTGGCCCTTGATGTGCGATTCCTACCCAAAAGTGGCAGAAAGAGCTATCCGTGCATTGCTTCCGTTTGTGTCGATATATCTTTGAGAGTCAGGCTTTTCAACTCTGTTGCAAATTAAAACGAAGCAACGTAGTAGATTAGAGGTAGAAAATGACCTGCGTTGTGCCCTTTCAAACACTCCTCCGTGTATCCCAGAATTGGCGAAGAAAAAACAATCACAGGTTTCTCATTGACTGTAATCTTCATCTGAATAAAATTAATTACAAATTTACAATATCCTGGTATTCTATTGAACTTTTTGTTTATTGCATTATGCTTCAGTTTGGTCTGTTAAGTAATTCATTATAAATATAAAAAAAACTATTTTACTTTTATTCAAGTTTTATAAATCCATCAACATTTTCAATTGGCATTTAATTTGTAAAACTCCACTATAAAAATAATCCATGTAAAATTGTAAATGTTTATGTACTAATATGGAAAAAATAAAGGATTTTCAGTATTATATGCATATTATTTGGAATGCATTTTTTGAGGCAGACAATCTTGGAAAGGAGGGGGGAATGACATTCTGACATATGGTGAAAGGGGTGCATGGGGCAAACAAGGTTGAGAACCACTGGTCTAGACATCTGAACGACCTTCTTATAAGACCCAATAATTTATTTGCCTGATTTACTTTCTTCTCGCAATGGCCCGAGAACTTCAGCTCATTGTCAACATACACACCTAGGTCCTCTTCACATTCAGTCTCAAATAGTGCAGTTTCTTCATCCCGTTGGGACATATCATACGCCTCCTTACCGTTGGTATGCCCCAGGTGCATCCTCTTACACTTCGTGACATTGAATCTCAGCAGCCATTTCTTCGACCATTCTTGGAGCCCACAGATGTCCTTCTGCAGCTCTTCACAGTCAGCCTGGTTTTTTATTTAACTGCATATAAGATGCACAGCCATATGAGACGCACTCCCAATTTTATCAGGAAGAATTTAAGAAATTTTTTTTTGCGGATTTTCCTCCTGTAGCCATAGTTTTCTTAAAGCATTATGTACAGTATCAGTAAATGTGAGGAATAAATAAAAATAAATACCAATAAATAAGTTACAACAGAAAATACTGTAAAGTATTGCCAAACCGGTAAATAAGAGCCAATTGAAAGTTTAACACAGTCGTCACTTGCATATAGTCCCTGGTTCACCATGGCAATTCAGATGATACCTCCGCCAATTAACTCACAATGCCCCCACGCCTCGCCTCCTCCCTCACTGAGGCAGGTAACTCGTGTGTGAACAAATGTATATTCCCTTTATGTGTTTGCCCTTTGGTCAATTATTTCTTTTACTTTCTCACAATATGTATGTAGGATGGTGTGTGCATGGAATTGAGTAAAATGAAGAATGTTACGTATATCTACCCAAAAATACCTTGTTACAATGCTGCCAGCGAGGTTAACGGCTGCAAATGTGAAAAGACAGTTATCTGTTAATCTTCATTTGTATCAGGTATTTGCCGATTGAAAAATAAATGTTGCAGGTATGGCATTAATAGATTGCAATGCTTGTAAAACCCCCAAACAGGGGGTCATGCCTATAGGGCTTGGGTGGGCACGTGCCTCCCAATTTACTTGAGTATACCAATTAATATGGTAGCGAGTGTCGAAAAATTTAAGGAGCCGCCATATTAAATCAAGATCTCTCCTCTTACAAAAAAGTTTAATTGATTCCTAACTAATTATGTACTGTATTTCAAATTATAAACTAATATAGTAAAGAAGCAAAAATTTTTACAATTCTTTTGGATGACACCCTAGATGTGCCCCATACTAAGCAGGTCTCCAGTGTTGTACGTTTGGCTGCTGACATGGACACCAAAGATGATTTCATGCAGGTGTGTTATGTGAAGTCAACAATAGGTAAACAACTGGATAACATGGTTCTAGCTATTCTTGAAAACAATGGATTAAAGATCAGGGATGAAGGTTATGATGGAGCTCCAAGTATGAGTGGGCCTCACAAGTGCCCTTTTATCAGTTGAGCATCTGCCCTCCTAAAAGTCTGGGCATGGGCCTGGCTAGAACTAAACTACCCAATGGGAAACATACAAACTCACACTTACCCTTCTGTCTGCGTGATGTCACTCGCGGCGTACGGTCAGCTGCCCAAACAATCAAGAAGTACACGAGAACAATAGCTAGGGCGCAGTTCTCTGTGTGGATGCCGTAAGTGTCATGGAGGGGGTGATACAAGAAGATGAACTGTATGACTCCCCCGGGCATACCACATAAGCCAGCCAGGAAGGCACAAACAATTTCTTTACCAGGACTGGAAAAAGAAAACAATTTGGTACAGAAATTATCCCATAAATTTATCTCATCCTATATCCTACAGATTCTATTCACTACTAAGGAGTCCATGAACGATCTTTTCAAGGTACAGTACTTCAGGTATGCTGCGTTACTTCGTATCTGCTCAAAGTAACGTTTGTCTTGTATATTAACTGTACTGTAACCTACCTACTATAGGATTAAGTAACATCATAGAAGCTAAGGAAAAGTTGGGTATACAGGAAGACAGTCTTATCCCAAAATATTTTTAAGTAAACAGGGTTAAGAATGTGTCCCCATAAAAAAAATTAATTAATAAATCTAAGGTCTGATTCACTGAAGCGTTTGAGCCAGGGCCACTGAGAGTTGGCCAGGGCCCTTGAGATAGATAATTTTATGGGCCTCCTTTTGGATTGTTAACAGCTAATAATATCTATCTGTAACACTTTTGTTCTATATATCTATTTTTAGTGTTCCATTTAATTCGAATACCTTTTTATAGATATACAGTGACCCCTCGTTTAACGAACGCCTCAGTTAACGAAATTTCGGTTAACGAACTGCCTTCCATAAGGATCTTCAATTCGGTTAACGAATTTCTTCCGAACCGACCTCAACAAGTTTTCGCTTGCACTGGCCGGGCAACCAGCTTTAGTATCAGTCAGCCAATACATTAATCGGTTCTAGGGCTTAAATTCCTTACTATTTTAGTAAATATCAAGAAGTTTATACTATTCAATAATTTTAAAAGTTTAATATTCAATTTTTTAGTCATTTTAACAATTATTGAACATAATTGAAGGTAAAGTGACTAGTTTAATGCGCGGCATCCAGCCTCTTAACACAGAAAACAGGCGTTAGTCTCTCTCTGTTTTCACTGGAGGTAACATCTTGCTTGAGACTCTCTTCAACTAAATGCTTTTTTCTGTGTTTCCAAGCAAATTATTGGTCATTTTGAAATATATTTTACATATTGACAATATAATGCAGTGCAGTGTTGATTTAAAGAAAATAATCTTGAAATACACCAAGAGAACTAAAATTTTATGGGTGAAATGGTGCCATGGGGTGACTTCTCTTCCACCCCAATGCCTTCTCTTCTTCCTTCTCCTCCACCCCCATTCTAATTCCTATCATCATCATCATCATCATCCAGGAGCCTTCTACATACACACCTCAAAGTAAGTGAACTTTTCTACCATTTTTGTTGAATTTAGGAAATTTTCGGTGAGCTGGAACCAATTACCCAAAAACCCATTGAAACAATGGTTTTGGTTAACGAAATTTTCGGTTCACGAACGACCTTCTGGAACGGATTGAGTTTGTTAACCGAGGGGTCACTGTATAATTAATCTATCCCTAGAGGCCCCTGTCCTGGGGATTTATCCCAGCTTCCCTGTACTCTCGGTAGCCCTGATTAGAGCAGACAGATAAATATCTCGTGTAGCTGTAAAACTGTCAGAAAATCTTAAAATCTTTTTATTTCACCAACTCGGGCCACCAGATTGGTGCCTGCACTCTGGCACTTCAGGCAACCGGAGAGATTATAACACCTGTAGTCGCATAGCTTATACCATAGGCAGACAAGGGGTGATTTAATAGAAGTTTATAAGAACCTCAGAGGACATTACTCAGTTAAATGATCATCTGGAATTAGCAACTGCCCACCCCACTAGAGGTCACAGACTGGTTAAAGAAACCACAAGTTCAGAAAATTGTCATGGCAAACTTTTTTAGTGAGCGTTATAAACTCTTTGAATAACCTGCCAGAGAGCATTGTGACAGCACCAAATGTGAACTCATTTAAGACCAGACTTGACAAACACTGGCACAGGTACAAACACATTCTGAAGCCAGTACATACCCAGTACTTGTCAACAGTGTGTAACAAAGACTTGACCAACTGCCCAAGCAGCTATGTGACTGATCAGTGAAAAAATAAAATAAACTAGAGTTAAGTTTGTGTCCCCCACCTGTAGTACTCCTGAGTCCTTCCTGGAGTCAAGATGACGTAACCAACAACATAAGGCTTATGTGTATTAATTTTTCTATTATTTCTTATTTTTTCAAAAATAAATCCAGAATATGAACAAACTCACTGAGTGTCTTACTGGCCCATAGAGAAAATAAGTAGCCAAGAACCTCAGTTCCAGAACAGTATTTTTTGCAGGCTTATAAAGATCTACAAGTGTCAGTGCACAACCAGATGTTTTGTATCAGCAAATCAATAAAGCAGTATTTCCATAATGAAGGTTTTCCTGTATACAACAATTCATTAAAATCAAGACATACCATAATGAAAAAGTGTTTGATCAATGTTTACACACAAGTGTACTGTATCAAGTGCCTTACATCTAAACCTGACCTAATGTTTTCACCAATCTTTACAGAGTATACAACTGTACCTGGACACTTCTCCTTTGTCGTCACTGCCGGTTATCTTGCGGCGCCAGAAGTTGAGAGCAAACGTGAATGCTGTACCAAAGGCAAGGTGAAAGTAATAGGAGTTCCAAGGCACCCAGTAGTGACGGTCATAGATATTAGGGTCTGTGTCGTGCCACGTCCAATGAACAAATTTGACTGCCATGATATCATAAGGAATGTCAATCAAGACCTCTACCAAGCCAGCTGGGGAGAGAATAAATTCATTACTGATATATAAAGTATCCTTAAGTCATCCCATCTGTCAGCCATGTGCATCTGGGAGTACGTGTACTATACTGTACTCTGGATATCTGTAAGCCATTTGGGTGTTGATTACGGCACTTAATGATGGGCCTGAGGCTACACCACTAACTGTACAGTCTTTATCTAACTGGAAAACTGTTTGATAATTGCCACTCATTAATGAATCATCTGGGACTTATGTGTTATGTATACCAGTCTACAGCTGAAAGCAATGTTACCAGTTTCAATTTATACAGTTTTACCAGTTAAGGCTAAAAGCACTTGCTACTTTAGGTCTACAAAATAATCTACAAGCCATATATTATTAGCCCACGACAATATCACATTGTGTTATGTGCTAAAAGATTATTATGAAGTCAATAGAAAGCAATGGTTTCTGCAATATTCCAATTATGTCTATACAGGTACACAACCTATTTTCCTTCACCCTTGGTTCCAAACCCTTGTCAGATTATCCGTTTTGCCAGACTAACCGAGGTCAGGTAATAATAATTCAACAATACACCTCTGAACCACTAATGATACACCTCCCATGTCTCTAAAGCACCATGGACTGCTAAAGACCTAAATTAAACAAATGTTAAATATAAATTAAATGTGAAAAAGCCATAACTTTGAGCAACATATTATTGTACTCACTACACTAAAGGACTAAAATTTTATCTCTTGAGCAAACTTTGTGATGTTCATACTCAAATTATTTGCTATCTTGAAAGGATTCCAGCAATGCAAGTTATATTCTGCTAAGTCTAGTCTGTGACATTTCATAAGATAAAAACGTTAAGGCTAAAACTACCTTCACCCTGGCTGGGAGGGAAGGAGGGAGGGAGGGTGAGAAGTTAAGTGACCTCTCATAATTTTGTCCGGACTAAAGGAGGTGCCGGACCATCAGTTCTCGGAAAATCGGTGGTATACCTGTACAAAAAACTGAATAATTTTATGCTCTAATAATAATAATAATAATAATAATAATAATAATAATAATAATAATAATAATAGGTGTAATATTATTATTATTTTTATTGTTAATATAATTAATATTATACATTATATAAATTATTATTTATTCAGTAAAATCATCATATATGATTACAATTGGTTTGACATGTATGAAGACTATGTAGGCATACAGTTCAGCATGTGCATAGACGACACAGATATAAGGTGTACATAAACCATGGAAGTACAGTATACAGTTTCCAAAGTATACTGTACCTTGACAGTATAGGTAGACAGCAAGAGTAAACAGTAAGGTAATTTGATCAAAGATAGTCAGCAAAAGCCATTAGATACTTATTTCCAGGTAGGGTCGTGTACTTAAGGTTGGTCTATATCTACCAGAGTAAATGGTAAAGTTTTGTGATAAATATAACGAGTATTACATTACACTTGGACAGTCCTAGGCTGATGGATCACTTCAACAATACAACATTCTCTGGTTAATAATACAGAAACTCACTCTTCTTAAGCAAGGATAAAAATTATGATTTAAAATGTCACTGACCAGCCATGGGTTCTGCCCACCGAGGAAGCTTTGCATGTGCGACCATATATGCTGCATTGTACATGAGTGATGGGTCTGGAAAATAATCACATATCAGTACTGTATTGACATGTACAATATTTGCATATACTGTACAGTCAAGATCAGAGAGAGGGATACTATAAAAAAGACTATAACAACTGGTACTGTTACACTCTCTGTATACTGGGTCTCAACACAACATTTTAATAACTTGCTACAGTATATCTAACCATCCATATCGTTTAGTTTCAATATCAGTAAAAAAAACCATTAAATGAAGAAAAGCCCAACTGATCACTGCACTGTATTAACTACAAGAAAATGATAAGTATTTGAGTCATATACAAAATTCACTGGAAAACATATTACTGTACATGTACTGCATTACATCTATTAGCACTGCACTCTATATTCACCTCCCCAACTTATGTAAAGTAAGGTACCCATTTACTGCTGGCTTGACATAAGTAATGGTAATATTTGTTTATCCATCAGTTTATAGTTAAATAATATCAACACAACAACTAACTTTCCATCCAAACTACATATTTAAATTCTTGTACACAGTAGATGAACCTTATTGATTTTGCTATCAGTCAAGCCATTTCTGTAACTTACAAATCAAGGGTATGTGGAGTGGAAGTCTGCGACCCAGAAACATTATGGTGGTCTGTGAGTGCCAGTAGTTGTCTATGTCCGGCATCCAGAATGAGACCATCTCCGTAGTCCAGCCATGAAGGTAACAAGCCAGCCAGTGGTACTTCCAGCGGCCCCCCACAATAAAAGCTAAAATTATAATCCTAAGTCATTAAATATTATAACAGTGTTCAGTAACAGTTAAGACCAAGTTAATTTCTTCTTATACTTATTTAGAGGAAGAAAATACCCAACTGACTCACAAAAATAGAATGATAGAATGATGACAGTAGAAAAAGTAAACACAATGATAAACAAAGCGAAGAAAAGACAGAATGATAAACAGAAAATAAAGGGAAGGGAAGATGTCATTAAGTAATCTTTCTTTTGTATAAATTTCAATACCAATTATAGTGAAAGGCTTATTATTAATTATTATTATTAGTAGTAGTAGTAGAAGTAGTTAGGCTTGGATTAATTACAGTAATATCTCCGTTAGCCGGAGTCCCCCAAACCCGGAACTCTCCAATAGCCGGAATTGAAATTTTCCAAAATAAAATTCCCGGTACCCGGAAAATTCCAGGAACGAGGGATATTTTTCCGGGTTTAAGAGATGATGTAATGGGCAATTTCTGGAACTCCAAAGAACATTTTTCCATTCCACTGAAAATTCCGGGTATGAGATATATTTTTCTTGGTTTGAGAAATGATGTAATGGGCAATTTCTGGAATTTCTGAGAAAAATTTTCCGTCACCCTGAAAATTCCAGAATATTCCGGGGATGAGGGATTTTTTTTCCGGCTTTGAGAGAGTCATCTCATTACCCAGAAATCTCACATTCCCGGAAGTGCTCTGCACCAATTGTTCCGCTAATGAAGATATCACTTACACTATTTAAGGTCAATTACAATTTCAATTAAAATTACTCAATTAAAGTTTAAATTACAAATATGTACAATTACAATTACTTGGTTCACAATACTGTACTCTCAAATTACAATTACAATAACATAAAATGTTGAAATTAATTACATATAAAATTACAATTACAAGTTTTTTACCCATGTTCGGACTACATAGTTAAGTTTCTAAGTACCAAGGAAGCACATTTTATATCAGATTTTGCTTTTTATTGTGGTTCGAATTTTTGCCTACATTTTCTGTCACTATAATTCATTGCTATTCAATTCACAAATTGAAGCTTATCATATATATCTTTGCTGGACTTGATCACCAGAAGTTTCCGGTGCTGAAGTGGCTGTGCAGCTCAACATTTCTCTGGCCAGGTGCTTCAGGGGGAGTATAGTATCTTTGGAGGAGATATCCCTCCAATAGACCAAGGGGTCCACGTCAAATGGGACACAGCCCTCCACTTATATACTCCATCAACACTTGTTCAAACTTATCTGTGTGTGAGTTCTGCTCACCGTTAGTTGCAGGAGACGTGAAGGAAAAAAGGAGAGGCCTCTTTTGTAAACTTCTGAATGGTTTACACAACTAGGGCAAATAATAAAAACAAGTAAGATGCCGGCCAAAACTTATTTGTTTCCAATAAGCTTAACCTTAGCCAGTAGTCCCAGTACACCACTCATCCTCGACGTGGCACCGTCGATACTGTAACCGAGCACCGAGCGACATTATCTGTCACAGTGGGCTCCACACTGGACCACTTGGCGTACGAGTGTTGGACGTGACTAACTCTAGTCCCGACTCCCAAACGTGTGTACTGACAAGTGTATAAGGACGGTATGTTGGTACCTATTATACTTTTATCAATATTTAAGTAATCCTTCATATTTCACAATGTCCCAGTTTCATGGCATAATTGTAATTGGATTAAACTTGAACAGCAAATTGCAATTATAATTAAATTACTTTTTATTCTCAAAGTTCAATTACAAATACAATTACTCAGAATTGTGTAATTAATTACAATCAGCTTCAATTACAATTACTAATTGATCCAAGTAGTAGTATTATCACTTAGTAATACAGGTTGCACTTCAAAAATCTGAACATCAGTTTTCTGAAAACTTAAAAAATATGAAAAAAAAAATGAGTGGTGGCATTTTTAACTACTGTATAGTAGACCCTGCCAACTATGGATTTCCCATCAGTGGTTTTTACTCTGTATACACCTAACGCCAACCACGGCACTGAATTTAAAGTAACCGTGGACTAGCATGGCATCTTTATCTCTCTGAGGTCTAATTTGTTACTCTGTAAATGTGAGGAATGAATAAAAATAATACTAAAAAAAAAAAAATATTGCACTTCCATTTGGCAATGAACAAAGGAGATAGAAACACACTCCCCCTCCCACAAAGGGGAAGCCAGCCACTCAGCTGACTTAGTGATGTGTGTGGTTGCTGCCACGATGCTTTGTATGTATGTCGTGATGTCATATTGGGGGAGGCAGCACGACCAGGCTGGCAACGCAGCTACAGCCCACTGCCTCCACACACATTCACAGCCCACACATACACACCCATGTTCTTCATTTTTCTTATTTTATAGTTTTATATTTTTGTTTTTTATTTCTAAGTCACATCAGAGTATTGAAATGATTTTCCACAACCTTTATAGTTTTATTACATGTAACAATGTCAACGTGTACAGCCATCTCACAGCTGACCAGCTACGAGTGTTATGGGGAATCCTACAGTATTACTGCACACACCTTCTCTCCTTTCATTAGTTTAATTGCTGTGTTATTATGTGTGTTTACATTGAGGATAGTGTTAATAAAGTTTGTTATTGTGTGCCACTGAGTGATAGCACTGTAGCACATTGGTGAGGTCCATAAACAAAACTGTCATCACTGATGGAGTATTATACTGCACTTATTAAAGCCCAAGTAGTCCTTCAAATACTGGTACTTTGTTGAATTTCAGTTATACTGTACATACAGGTATCATACATTACAGGTAGTTCATACAGTATTTTACATGGTGCTTAATTAACTATTAGTTGTTGTTGTTGTTGTTTATAATGATCTTTAGTTAACTGAAAATTTTAGTTATTCATATTGGGTCTGGTCCAAATTATTTTATATTTTTTAAGTGTAATTTGTAACATCACAATATTACAGTAATTTAATACAGGTAGTCCAATGGTAATTAATCTGATGCCATTTCCAAAAATCCCAAAAGCTAACTCTGTTCAGAACCAAAGTTTAATTTAAAGTACTGTACTGTACTGTACTGTACCCTGTATCATCAATAGTAGAGACAATCAAGCTAACATGTGCTTAAGAGATATTCCATTATACAGCACAGTATATGTACAGTACTGTATATTGACCCACACCCACCACCTCTCATCTAGACCCACACCCACCACCTCTCATCTTGACCCACACCCACCACCTCTCATCTAGACCCACACCCACCACCTCTCATCTAGACCCACACCCACCATCTCTCATCTTGACCCACACCCACCACCTCTCATCTAGACCCACACCCACCACCTCTCATCTTGACCCACACCCACCACCTCTCATCTTGACCCACACTCATCATGATAAGATAATCACAACACAATCATGTACAGATCTCATTGGCTGGTTATGTAACCTTTCATTTTGAAGTACAGAATTTTTATTATAGCCGACGTATTCATTACACTACTGTACAACTCCAAATTCACTCTTCTCGCTGTGACCTTGATATTACTTTATCTATAATCAAAATACGATCTTTGGGTCCTTGAGATGTGACCCAAATTTCAATCAAGTTAGTCCACTGGTTTCTAAGGTACATATACATACTGTAATGCACAAGTTAATCAAACTGCATGACTCAACACCACAAACATTGCTATTAATGCTGAGTGGAGAAGCCAGGGACTGATAAGGAAGAATCCACTGTTACTAGCCGTCAACAAGAGACTGATGACAATTACTTGGAAAATTACATAACAGTTCAGCAATAATTTCTCTTTGCTTTTACTTATTTAACTTTTGCAGTTTTGTCAAGCAACAGTCCGAAGTTTTAGATAATCAAGTCTACTAAATGAACAGGTCCCCCCAGAAAAATATAGTGGGCCATGGGGTCAATGTGGCTCGTAGTTTAGTGAGCAGTGTATAGTTCACTAGTTTCAGAACAGCTGGTACAATTAACCACAGGGTTTTTTTTCATTCATCATTATCTCCTATATGGATCAATTATCTTGTAACAGTTTGGTGCAGAATTTCAAAATTACCGGACATACTCGTAATTTAAGTTTCATAGTTGCATAGCAAGATTTTATAAATGTATATGCTTGAATACTGTACTGTTGCATAAATGAAGAGTAGGTATGCCAACATTATGACAATGCACTTTGTCCAGTGTTTCAAACTATAGAGATGGAAAAATTACTAATACTGTACAGTTTTGGGGGACTGTACATCTACATAGTTGGCTACTGTATGGAAATTGGTCCCTATAAGAAAGTTGTTAAAATTACTCAACAGTGTTACTTAAAAGAATGATGGAGTGAAAAGCAGAAAGGCAAAGATACCATGAGGTACCTTAGTACACAGTAAGGTGACGCATTATAAACCGGCTGGGGCCCTGTATGTGTCAGTACTATTAACAGACTCACCACACACACACACTCATGTAAACCATTGGAAATGTTTATTTATAATAATCATCCAATATCTTACTCTTACATAATCACGAACAAAACTCAGCAAGAATCTGATAAAAAAGCAGACTGATCTTATCACTACAGTACCTGGCACCTAAAGTCTGTTCACAGGAGTTTCCAACTTGGGTGAAGGGTCAATTAGTAGTAAGGCAGCTGATTGGTTGGGATATTGTAATAAGTATTCTGTGTTGATCTCTGATAATTTCCTCACTTTGGGAAGCAAAAATTACCATGTGAAATGCATTGATAATAAAAATAATCTTGAAGAGAACACGAACATGATCAACAAATTCTAGGATGTAAACTCCTCTTCACCACATGACGACACGTAGAGCATTGGATGTTGTCTCTGAAATTTTGTATTTTTTCTCTTCTCTTCAAGATATTTGTACAGTATAACCAAAGCTTTTCACATGATAAATTTTGCTTCCCAAGTGTGGAAATTTTCAGAGATAAACACATAAAAGTTATTATCTTTTAATATATCAGTATGATAGATTAAATACAGGTACTGAAGAACTATAAAAATTCTTTGTGTGTCTGTCAGCCAACCAATCAACTGCCTTGCTGCAAACTTACCCTAGGCCTTAGTTGGAAGCATCAAATAAAGACTATACATCGGTATGTAACTAGCATTATGGTGGTAATGTTGAAGATCTTAGGCAACTGAGCCAATACAAACTGTGGTTAAAACAGCTACATTGCTGAGTTACAGCATTATTAGGCCACTCACAAGAAGAGCTTGGTTAAGCATCCTTAAACTTCAGACTTGCCAAGCCTGAAGTAATACATTACACACAAAGCTCACACTGCCTGCACAGAGCTAAGGATCTAGGAGAGGTGAATTAATTCAAGCCATATCTTCCCTTCTAAGCCATAAAATTAAACTTCCAATTCTTCATCCTATTCTTTATGGTTGATACAGAACACCAGACAAGACCCTTGAGACACCAGCCAGCCAGGCTAGGAATAAGACACAGGGAACACTGATGTTTAGTTTATTGCCAATAAGATCAAATTAACCAAAAACCTCACTCTGAAATTATGTAAGTTGCTCCCACTAATAACAGGAGATCTTGACTCAATTTGGCCAAAACTAAACTTACAATGTTATTCCTCCCAAAAGACAAAAATATAACATAATTACCATGAATTAATGACAGGAATGCAATGATCACATAAGACCATTCTGAAAGAAAGTAAGTTGGCTGGGCCTTGAATACTTCTGCTGGGTCTCTGACATGCACAAACCAATCTAGAGTCTGAAATAAAAGGCATAGCTACTACATATAGCATGAGGACAGACCATGACATTATCATATACAGTAGACACAGTACAGTTCCTAACTATGACAAAATTATGGAAAAAACTATCCTTCTTTCCTTTTTCAAAATACAGTTTGTGTTAACTAGTTTATCAAAATAATTGAGATTTATTAATACCGGTGATAAACATAAGTGTTTACACTCGCTGTGTCTAGTCAACAGAACAGTTTACCCAACACTGATATGACTCTTAGTCTCTGGAGAAACAAGTGAAATTAATGAAAAAAATAAACTCCCGCTATGACAGATAATGTGGGAGTGACAGTGAAAGCAGACATTTGCTGCTCTTAGAAATATATTCTTGCTCAGACACTGTTGCTATATATTATCAAAGCTTTTTATTTAAAATTTCCCACAAAAAAAAATTGATTTAGGACCAGCACGAACAGCTCCACAGCTTCTTTAAGACAAAATTTACCTGGCAAAAACAGATACCATAATAATGTTCTCTGAAGGACAACCAAAAGATAAACACAACCATGCATACCAGTATTCCTTTAAAGCTCACGGTTTTATTCCCTTATAGCTCACGGTTTTAAAGCTTGCATCCCTCGGAAACTAATGGATTGCCACGGAAAATAAATCTGAGGCTGTGTGCCAGGGATCAAGATGGGTCAACACTACAGGGCAGTACAAAGCACCATATTTCCCAGGTCATAAGATGCACCCTATAATTGGCAAGGTATATTTTGGAGAAAAAAAAATTGCAGATTCAATATCCTACTGTGCTGGCAAAGCCAAATCACTGGCTATATGCTATCATGTTTTTCACTACCACAGTTAACTATGACTTTATGGACCTATTATATCAAACATTTGTTGGTATTATTAATAAAATTTACCTAATTTAATTCAAAATGATATAACTATATGCATAGGTACCTAAGGTATACACATTTCAAATACAGTACAGTACTTATTGGGATCGGGCATGTGCACTAGGAACTGTCCAGTAGTTCAAGGATTTTTTACATCCTGTGCACCAGATCAGATGACATTTCAGAGGTATTGTCTTTGCATTGTCACTACCACAATTAACTATCACTTTATGAACCTAATGTCCATACAGTGTTATTCCATGTTTATGTTTACAGGTATTTATATTATTTCATATTTATTATAATGTCTCATACATACATAATGTTGTTATACATGTGCATATAGCTATATATATATGTATTTTGCACACTCCTGAAACTGGCATCAAAAACTCGAGGACTCTGCTTTCTCACAGGGTCCATTACCTAACCCCAGCGAGCTTTAAGGGAATACTTTATAAAGATCTATATATGATGCTGAATCTTATCATAAGTATGGTTGGTTAATCATCTTCAAGAACCATTACCGGTAAATGAACATTTGGTGATCAAATTCCTAGAGTTAGGTGCAGTACAGTACTCACATCCTTGAAGGTGTAGTTTTCTGTCTCATCACCAAACCCACGAAGATCTCTTGGGTTGACCATCTTGCTGTCACCCACTGAAATGCCACAGTTCTTTACTACAATTATTTCCTTATTTACATCAGATTTTATCCTCTCTATTTGTTATCAGTCTGAGAAAATGGAAGCTACTGTTAAATGTTAAGTGACAACAGAGTTGTGACAACCAGGTTATGATCACATGAACTGTACTGTACCGGGGGAAATGTAATTATTTGTTACCAGTAGTTACAGTTAAAACAGTAACTCATTACAGGTAGTTAACACTTTATAGATGAATGATATGTCAAATATTGTCCTGGACATAGAGGTACATACTGTATTTGTTAACTTCCCACGCCCATTGCTGATTAATTTCTGCTAATATGCAAGACATAGTTAACCTGTAGCTACAAATAAACTGTCTTTACACATTTAAGGATGATTCAATCAATATAATTTAAATATTCACAGGGAAGGTAAAAAATCTTAACAGAATTAGTCATGAAGGCAGCATTTATACTGGCAAACAGAGAATACCCAGACCTAACCTAACAATCATTGGGTGAAATTTAGTCTGGTTTGGTTACATCATTTGTCAGAAATATGGGTCACTGATATACAGCTGCTCCTCGACATAGAAAATCTAAAATGGGTGTCTCTTTTTCTTCTCAGCACCACAAAACTCTCACTTTTAAGCTTGCCAGCCATTTTAAAGTGAATTACAAACAAAAATTTTGTCAGTACACAGCGCAATCACTAACGTTGGGACTCTAAAATACGTAATTTGACAAAATTTTGGTATGACTGAGGCGGTCGTATGTCCGGGTGGTCGGAGGTCGAGTATGTCGTAAGTCAAGGAGTAGCTGTACTGGGTCTGTTGAGTGAGTTAAAAAGTGCTAACATTCTGACAAATACCTTCATGACCATTGAGTGATATACAGTACTGCATACTGAATGTTATCGCACCCCTTAGGTGCCCCTTGGGTGGCGACTAGTTGGAGCCGGGCCACGTGGGCACTGTGCTATCATCACCACGGAACGTATGAGCGTAATCAAAGGCGTCTTTGTCTTGGGTCTCCCAAGCGAGGTGGCAGGGCAGTTGGGAAGTAGACAGCAGTGAACGTCAACAGCTCGTGTATGTGGAAAGTACTCTGGGAGTACCAACGTTGACAAATGAAAGGACACCAAACCCAACTACCAGCCATGAATACTGGGAGATACTAACATCCGTGACACGCAAGTTTAAGAAAAAGGGAGAGTTACCTGGAGTGACAAAATGTACATGTGAAGCTATCTAGTAACATAGCCCTGGATGCCTATATACCAGTAGTTGTGTTATGAGTAAGGATTGGTAACGTAATCACATAATCAATGTAACTTGGCGATATGATTAGTAATCTATGTGTAACTGTGGTGTTATGTTCAACAGGAACTCCGGGCGGGCGGGTCGTGTTGCGTCTCTGTAACAAAGCGTGTTCGGCATTCGGGCCTTCGATGTAGAGCGGCAGAAATTGGACAGTGATTACATAAGCTCGTGAAGATCGTCTTAGTGAGGTGAAAGTGTAAATCGATGTCGGACTTTTCATGCTAGACACGATTGTATTTTTGAAAACTCAATTTCCACCGAGTTGGAGGTACAGCCAGAGTCACAGGCCTATAACCACACAATCACTGCCACATGACATAGCTTTTATTTTATTTTATTTTTTAGGGTGTTGTGGTCACGGCTGTGATAAAGGCCAACCAGGGAGTGTAGTACTGTGCCTTCAGTTAAATCAGTTCATAGCTGTCATCAGTGAATGCAGAAGAGACTATAATAACTTAAAGTGAATACATATTGGCAATCGAGCTGGTAAGGACAACTGCCAGCCTATTCGTGTCATAGGTGCCACAGAGACTTTAAATTATATTTTGTTTGTGTGCTTTCTCAAGGACTGAAACTGTGCCTACAATACACCATTCACAGGGAGATACAGTGTACGCAGTCGCAGACGACAACTCCATAGGCAACAGAGAGTAGCTAAGTACTTTTTCTCTCTTTATTTTCTTTGAAATAGGTGTAGATTTATACACAGTCTGCACCCCCCCCCCCCCCACAACAACAACAACCATGAGCTTGATATGTGATTACTGCAGGGAGACGTCGGATATGGACGATACAGGCCTAACTAATGCAACGTTTAGGAAGTTACTAACTGCCATAAAGCTTGATGGCTGTTGCTGGTATTGCTCTGGCTGCATAGTCAAGGTGAATGAAGCGATTGCAATCCATAAGGGAACGAGTTCTCTAGGGACGAAAATAGATGAAGCAGGAGCCCTGCTGGTTGACAAACTGGAGCAAGTTGAGAAAGAGATCCTTGCTAAGACTGAGGAAGTAGCTAATAGAATGGAGGTGGTTGCTAAGAGGAGTTATGCTGACGTATTAGGAGGACCACGGGGGGTGGGGGGGGGGGGGGGGCGGAGAGTAATGCAGAATCAGTACAGGTTCTACAGCCGATTGGGACTCTGAAAAGGTGTATCGAAGGAATGAAAATTAACACACCTACTGTTAGGGGAGAGGAGGAACACCAGGAACGGCTCCAGCGCAGGAACAATGTAATAGTTTTTGGAGTCCCAGAGAGCCAGGCAGAGGGAACTGTGAGTAAGGAAACACACGACAAGGTGCTGTTTCAAAATATTTGCACAGAGGTTCTGAAGATTCCAGCAACCCCTCAGGATGTGAGGAGACTGGGACAAAAGCAGGGGGCTAAGCCTCGCCCCCTCAGGATCACACTAGGGAGTGAGGAGGAGAAATGGCAAGTTATTCGGCAGGCAAAAAACTTAGCAAGGAGCGAGGCATTTCGGGATGTATTTATTCACCCAGACCGCACGGTAATGCAGAGGGAACAGCACAAGAAGCTCCTGCAGGACTTGAAGCAGAAGAGGGAGGAGTCGAGGAGGAACGGGGACAAGTGCACATGGGTTATACTCAGGGGGAGGGTAGTGGAAACAAGTGTGCCGACACAGGGCCAGCAGTGCACCCTCCACCCACTCAACCCCCCACCCGGGAGGCGGCACCAGCTCAGCCTACCGGACAGGAGGGAACGAGCGCCGTGTAAACAATGACATTTTTAACCACACCCTGCAAAATACAGTGTACTTAGCAAATGCTGCAGCTTCTGAGAATGTGGGTGGAGCGGGTTTATTACTAAGAGCAGAGACGTTACCGAGAACAAATTCTGGCTTGAATGTCATGTACACTAATACTGACACGTTCCTTGATAAGAGGGAGGAGTTTGAAACACTACTAAGAGTACACCAACCAGATATTGTAGGAGTTGTAGAACTGTTGTACAAGAACAGGAGAATCGACCCAGAGGAATGTGAGTTCAGTAATGCTGGATATGACTCATTTACGAACCTAACTCAAGAATCCTGCAGGAGGGGTGTGGTTATCTACACTAGGCAAGACCTTAGAGCCAGCCAGGCGAGGGTACAGGGAGAGGATGTTTTTGAAGAGTCCAAGTGGTGTAAAATTAAATTAAAGGGAGGGGACTTACTTATCGTCGGGTGTATCTACAGATCCCCGAACTGTGGCCCACTAAATCAAAGGAACTTAAGAACCTTAATAAACAATGCAGCGATGCTCAACCCCAGCCACCTCCTTATCATGGGGGACTTTAACTATGGCGACATCGACTGGAGAAACGAGTCCACCCCGAATGACTTGAATAATCCTGCTACTCTTTTTGTAGAAACTCTGAGAGATAATTTTCTGTTCCAACATGTGAGAGACCCGACACATTACAGAGGGGAGCAAACACCCAAGCCACTTGACCTCATCATAACAAACGAGGAGGGTATGGTGGCCAAACTGGAACACCTTGCCCCAGTTGGCACCAGTCACCATACAGTGTTGTCATTCAGATTTAACTGTTACCTAGTTCAAGATAAGGCCAGGCCAAGGTGCAAATATTACAAGGGAAATTACAATGGGATGAGGGAAGAGATGAGGGGTATCAACTGGCCTGACTTATTAAGGTACAAGAACGCAGACACTACGCTGAATATCATAACTAGTAAAATGACCCATTTGATCGATAAATATATACCCAAGACCAAACCCAGTGCTTCTAGGAATACGAGGGGATCCCTACACATGAACCATGCGGCGGTCGACAAAATTAAGAAGAAAACCCAGAAATTCAAGACGTGGGTTGGGTCAAACGATGAGCAAGACAGGAGGATGTATGCAAGAGCCAGAAACCAAGCAAAGATAGAGTGTAGGAGGGCTGAAAAGGAGTTCCAAAGGCTGATTGCACGCGAGGTCAAGTCAAACCCAAAGGCGTTTTACCGCTATGCAAAGTCGAAATTGAAAACGCGAGTAGGAGTATCAGACCTGAGGCTTGAAGATGGTAGTTACGCAGATTCTGACCAGGATAAAGCTGAGGCATTGAACAGCTTCTTTTCCTCAGTGTTCACAAGAGAGGATGCAACTAACCTTCCTGCGTTTGAGGACAGACGGTTCGACACAGCACTGACCCACATTGTGTTCACAGAAGAGTGTATTAGAAATAAACTGTCAAAGCTAAAGGTCCATAAGAGTCCTGGACCTGACATGGTGCATCCTAGAGTGCTAAGGGAGCTGTGCAACGAGCTTGCAGAGCCCCTGAAGATTCTGTTTTGTAAATGCCTGGATGAACAAATGGTCCCCAGTGAATGGAAAGTGGCTTATGTGAGTCCTATCTTCAAGAAGGGCGATAGTCACTCCACGAACAACTATAGACCGGTGAGCCTGACCAGCATAATATGTAAAGTACTTGAGAGTATTATCAGAGATGCAGCGATGGAACATCTACTACGAAACAACCTTGTAAAAGATTGCCAACACGGTTTTATGCCGGGGCGCTCTTGCTTGACACAATTGCTCAAGGTATTGGATATTTGGACCCATATTCTAGAACGGGGTGGTAATATCGACAATATTTACCTAGATTTTGCCAAGGCTTTCGACAGTGTACCCCACGAAAGGCTGAAAATCAAACTGGAAGGGTACGGAATTCGGGGAAATGTCCTAGCGTGGATAGAAGACTTTCTACATGACCGCAAGCAATGTGTGGTGATTCATGGCACGAAATCGTCATCTGTACCTGTAACAAGTGGGGTACCGCAGGGTAGTGTATTGGGCCCGCTGTTGTTTGTTTGTTTCATAAATGATATGCCTGACGTTGTACACTCCTCCATACAAATGTTTGCCGATGATGGCAAGTTATTTCGGGAAATTAAGAACCAAGCGGACTGTGAAGAGCTGCAGAAGGACCTCTGTGGGCTCCAGGAATGGTCGAAGGAATGGCTGCTGAGATTCAATGTCACGAAGTGTAAGAGGATGCACCTGGGGCGTACCAACGGTAAGGAGGCGTACCATATGTCCCAACGGGATGAAGAAAATGTACTAGTTGAGACTGTGTGTGAGAAGGACTTAGGTGTGTATGTTGACAATGAGCTGAAGTTCTCGGGCCATTGTGAGAAGAAGGTAAATCAGGCAAATAAATTATTGGGTCTTATAAGAAGGTCGTTCAGATATCTAGACGGTCCGTCCCTCGTGACGATCTTCAGGAGTGAAGTGCTTCCCCATCTGGAGTACTGTCACCCCATCTGGTCCCCGAGATATGCTAGGGACTGTCAGTTGGTTGAAAATGTTCAAAGGAGGGCCACCAAACTGGTGCCTGCACTTCGGCACCTCAGCTACCCTGAGAGATTGGAGCGCCTGAACTTGCCTAGCTTATACTACAGACGGGCAAGGGGGGACCTAGCTGAGGTGTATAAGCATCTCAGGGGGCACTACTCAGTTGAGTGTCCTTACTTGGAGCTGGCGGACGCTCGCCCCACAAGGGGTCACAGCTCAAGATTGAAGAAGCCGCAAGTCCAGAAAACCGTGAGGGCAAACTTTTTCGGAGTGAGGGTTGTAAACTCTTGGAACAATCTACCAGAGAGTGTTGTGACGGCACCGAGTGTGAGCTCTTTCAAGACAAGACTTGACCAACACTGGAGCGGGTTCAGGTACATTCAGGAGCCGGTGCATGCCCAGTATTTGCCAACAGTGCGTGACAGAGACGTGACCGATCGCCCGGGCGGCTAACAAGCCGATCAGTGGCGAAGAGGATAAAAGTAAAAAGTAAAAGTAAATCATTGCGTCCACATCAGCGGGCCATCATTCCAACCTAATAGCTACATGACGATTAAACTGAACAAGTTTAACAGAACTTGTTAATTCACCCAGAAGTTTCTTCCTGAAAAACTCTAATATAGTTCGGAGATATTGTCTAAATAAAATCAAAGGAATTATCCCAAATAAAATATTAAAACAGGGACTTTACTTGCCAACAGCGGGTAACATGTGACTGGCCTCTTTACAGACCGGTCAGTGGAGAAGAGGCTAAAATAAAGTTCACATCATGCAGATATAATGTACTACAACAGCTGAACCACCCGTGTTACCTCAATTAACAGCAGTAACGGCTAAGACACCTCAACAACAGTATGACAACAACTGAAGCTACCTGGAGGGTGTTCAGCCTGGCCATCACAGCTGACCGGGAAAAAATGTTTTACTGCACTATCTTGTGAGACCTACACTCCTAATATGGTTTTAATAGATTAAAATTATTTTGAGTGTAACATAATTCTTAATTTATATAAAGCACAAAATGATATATTCATAAAGGGAACGATTATACCAAGTATATTCGTATTTTGGCAGCGGTACCTCTAAAGCCGGTGTAAGATAATGGTTAATAGTATTTATCTTTGTTATCTGAAGAGAGGTTTATATAATAGTAGTAACAAAGGTAAAGTCCCTCTAATAAACCACTTCTTTATCTCAGACACACTTGAAATTGACACCTACCCCTTCGACCTTCTAAGAAAGTCACGTCTAGAAGTCTTAAAAGGGAATAATTTTATTTACTCTGCTGGCAACTATTGGTGGAGAGCACGTGTGTGTGTGTGTGTTTGTGTGAGTGGGTGTGTGTGGGGGGGGGGGTGTGTGTGTGTGTGAGGGGGGGTTGTGAGTGTGGGGGGGAGGGTGTGTGTGTGTGGGGGGGGGGGTGTGTGAGTGTGGGGGGGAGGGTGTGTGTGTGTCTGTGTGTGAGTGTGGGGGTGGGGTGTGTGTGTGTGTATGTCTTCAAAATTACCTGGTATAAGGAATTTATTCAAACATAGGATTGATTAAGGGACAAGTTCCGTGTGATAAAAGATTACTGCTTCAAAAAAATCGATGATATAAAACTTCTCCATTTTCCAGCGGTAACAACTTAATGGTTTCGGCAATATTGAAAGATTGGAATGAGGGTTGTGAACTCTGAACAATTTGCGAAGGTACAGATAAATCCTGGAGCCAGTAGAGGGATACATTAGGTTTACAGTACCTCGATAAAGCTCCTTGGTTAGCGGGAGGATTGGTGATGACGGCCCTCTCGTTTAACCAAGGAGGCCAGTGGAGTGTGTAGGATCCCTCCATAGTTCTTGATAATTTTGTTCAAGGTTATTTTGAAAACCAATTCTGTTCTCGATTCCACACCTCGTCTAATGCACCAACGACCAACTTGTCTTATAAATCCATTAATCTTCAGAATTCACGAGAATCCCAAGAGTCTACACCGATACCGTCCCGTTCAGCGCTGCCTCGAGCCTCACTGACGGTCTGATATGGTGAACCCTGGCGGCCAGCAAACTTCGCTCACTCACTGACTCGTTCACTGACTCACTCACTGACTCGTTCAACTGCTTCGTTCTCAAGTTTCCAAAATAAACTCCAATATTTGTATTGTAGAGTAAACCAAACCTTTCTTATTTATTCACTTAGTAGTTTAATTATATAGTTAGTTATTCCACTTATACCTTTGGTTATTTAATTGTTAACGTAGTTATTTATTAAACGAGTCACTAAATCTCACGTAACATCAAGTAACCTCACGTAACCTAACGTAGCCTCCCCTAACCTAACCAAACCCTCAACTAACCTAACCTAACCTAACCTAACCTCACAAAACCTATATAAAAAACATACAAAACCCCATAAAACCTATTAAAACTTTACAAGACTTCAGAAACCCTCACATAACCTCACATAACCTCACATAACCCCACATAACCCCACATAACCTCACATAACCCCACATAACCTCACATAACCCCACATAACCTCACATAACTCCACTTTAAAACGCTATTTCCGACAATTGAGCCCGAAAAGTAGTCTATTGAAGAACATGAAATTGAGGACCGACAAATGAACACGTCCCTCTAAACACTGTGTTCCGTGATATTTGCCTCCAAAGGTAATATTTTGAAGGGACGTACTGTATATCAATGAGGCTTAAATTAACCTGACATGACCCTTGGTGAACACATAACTAATTAGTATGGTACTATTAGTCTCTATCTTACAAGTAGCAAGCAATAAATAAACTAGTGAATAATATTAAAACTGATACATTACGTTACATTCTTCCTTCTTAAAGTACTGAAACTCCTAAGGCCTTCCCTCTCTCCTTATAACAGGCGAGTGGGGTGGGTAGGGCGAGTGGGGTGGGTAAAACTTTAAGAATGGCCACTCAGTAGGGATAATACTTTACTAATGGCCACTCAGTAAGGATTCTCTGCCTGAACCTGAACTTTGAAACAGGTTCGAAACACTTAGAGTGAAGCACCTGCTGTGTATAATGGTTGGTGGTGTAGTGGAGTGTGCCCTTTGGTGTAAGTTGATGGGGTGATAGTGTGAAAATGGACATAATTGACAATGAAGGTCTGGATGGAATATGGTTGAGATACAAATAGATTAGGACAGTCTAGACTCTAGTTGAAGGTTTGATGAGTGGATTATGAAGCCTGGTGGAGTTGACAATGGCGCCATGTGATTGATCATAGAATTTGGTGGAAATAATATATTGTAGAATGGAATAGAGGACTGGTAGATGAGTTGTGAAAATTGATTTGAGAGCTAATAATAATAATAATAATAATAATAATAATAATAATGATGACAATAATAATAATATTAATAATAATAATAATGTCACTTGCACTAACATCACAACCCCTCACTGCAACCCCCCCTCACCACCACCAACCACAACCCCCACCACCCCCATCACCACCCCCACCTCACCACCACCACCCACTACCACAACCACCAACCACACTCCCATCACCACCCCCACCTCAGCCCACCACCACCCACTACCACAACCACCACAAACTTCATACATAACTCACAGTGATTGGTCGTAACGGGTTCGTCGCTGCTGTGGAAGGACCAATCAGAGCAGAAGGAAACTGTGTGTGTGTGTGTGTGTGTGTGTTCTGAAGTCCGTATAATACCAGGAAATAGGAAAATAAACAAGAATAAAGAAATAACAAGAGGAATAAGGTCAATAAATAAACAAAAATAAACAAAAACAAAAATAAATACAAAAAAATGATAACCAGAAGAAAAACAAGTAATAACAATGAGAAACAAACACAACAAAAATAATAGATTTACTTTCATGGACCTAATTAGGCTCACAAAGACACCTGGAGATTAACTTACCTGTTGCAATTGTTTCTGTACCTTTAAAACACTGACTTAATGAATACAGGTGAAGAAGAGGTAACTTAGGTGAAGTAAATAATGTTTTCAGTGGAGAGAGAGAGAGAGAGAGAGAGAGAGAGAGAGGAGTGATATAGAAGGAGCAAGACAGACAGACAGACAATCTCACCGGACGGGCTACAAGCAATTCGTACACAATCCAAATATCACACATTCTGAGTGCCTCACCGCCTCTCCCCTTCACCAGAGATTGTGGCAGTGAGTGTCTCCCGAGGACCTGAGTCACACAGTTAGGAGATGAGAAGTAGAGATAGGGCAGGTCTCCTGTTCATCTTATAACGTGATAGGAAAACTCTTACTTTGACACAGACTTTTTTTTTTCCTATCATGTCTGTTGTGTCTTGTCTGCGGGGAGTCTTCTTCTCTCTGTCAGTCTGTTTAATTATTTAGTTCTCTCTCTCTCTCTCTCTCTCTCTCTCTCTCTCTCTCTCTCTCTCTCTCTCTCTCTCTTAGGGGTCCACATCCTGCATACAATAATCGACCACAGTCATCACACACTGTATTATAAATTATGTATTAAATTCAGAAAAATATAACATGAAATATAAAAGTCAATCATATACCCTGACACAGCAGGTAAACCAACGGGTCACAATAAACAGGTGAAAGTCGAGACTGAATATGCTCTGTAGTTTTGGTGACATCTGGTTCAAATTTAATCAAAGTTGATGCCTTAAGTTCTTTTGTGTGAGTGTTAGTGAGTTTTGAGCGGTACAGTACTGGTTCTTTACATAAGTCTGACGTTGAAGGCGCTGTCAACTTTACTCACTTCACTCTGCTGTCTTGTGAGTGTTTCAGGACATTAACCTGCAGGTCCAGCAACTACTGTACAGCTGCGTCACCACGACTTCCCACGTCTAGCAGTTATTCTTTCCTTCTCTTCCTTTACTCTCACACCTCTTCCTTCCTTCAATACCCTCCTCATCCCGGGGTGGAGGATAGCTGAGGTTGGTTAGCTCTGGATGCTGAGGGACCTTCTGGGGAGTCAGGACATCAACATCAGTGTTTCGGTTGAACAGTGAATGGCAGCGATCTTTCCAGTGTTGTTTACCAGTTAATGAAAGCAGCACGTTTATCAGAGAGGAGTATCCCTGGACGTCAATTTCCTGACCAATTTAATAAAACCAAAGACACACTTGGTATCTTGAGTGAACAACAATCATAAAGTTATAAACGAGATCACGACTCAACTTTTACGACGTCACTTACAATTTTAGATGTGTTGTATCGTCTTTATTAAAGTCATACGAGTATAACAGATGGGAGCAGGTATGGTAATCTTATCAATTTGTGAGAGATAAACCCTGATAGTGATAGGAATTGACCGTAATGGCGATATTTTACTTTTATTTTAAATAATGGCGATCAGGAGAACAAGCAGTAATGATGTAATGTTGTTCTCGCTAGACTGCAGTGCCGGTGCTGAGAGAAGACTTGTAAGAAAACCGATAGAATTGACGTAGAACAAAATTATAAGGTGTTGATGACGGTACCGTGTGTCTGAAAGATAACCCTGATTGGTCTTATCTCACTGCCTTTATCAAGTCCAATGCATCAGTGTCGTTACTCAGTGATCGTTGTAAGGCAGAGTTCAGTTAGTTCTTATGTGAGTGTCATTGTGCCCTTATGACCACGACTGTGTCCAAGGTACGTACCTATTTCTCAAACAGCCTGATGCAGACAACCTGACACAGACAGCCAGACACAGACAGAATGCCAGGCAAAAACAACCCGATACAAAGAGTCTGACACAGAAAACGTGACACAGACAATGTGACACATAGTCTGACACAGCGGCCAGAATAAAACAGACTTCTTCAATCTCATTAGCAAATCTGTTGGCTTCAAGGCACTTCCTGCTGAAGAAAAGGAGCACGTAACATCAGCAAGGCAAGCAGTCATAAAGAGAAACAATGGACAACCTGTATCAAGTGAGTGATCGTGAAAAAGTGAAAAGAGTGAGACACAATAGGTAAAGTCATCTTGGTTCAGAGAAAGAAGTACAGTACACGTGTTATCTATTTTCCCCCTCAATACTTATCAGTCTCTCGGGCGTGGCAAGGTGGTGAGGCTAATGATGTGTTATGGAACTCTTAAGTGCACAGAAGGAGATATTATAAAGAGCGAATCAAAAGAGGAAGCAAACACGAATTAATATAAAAGTATAAAACACAACTACAAGAGCTGGGAAATAAACACAAGAAAGTTAACAAAGTATTGATAACATTACAAGACGACGAAAGGAAATTTATTAAACATTAAATACATCATGAAATTATTAGAGGATTTGAAGTTTCACCAGTTACAATAAGGAGAGGAGAGGAGAGGAGAGGAGAGGAGTTGCTGCCTCACCACCACCAGCCTCACCTTAGGTAAAAAAAGAAGTCATCGACATTGCATTGACATTTCAGAGTTCCTATGTTGTCTTACTCGAGCAGGTGTTAATGTTTGTACTCTTGTTTTACTGTAAATATAGTAGTTAACTGTTATAAATTAGCATTTCTCAGTCTTGTCTCAATTTGCACAGTATAATGAACAGTTTCCTTGGATGTATTCTCACAGTCTAATTATATTAAATGTTTTCTTTAAATGCCAGCCAGAGGTAGCAAGGATTCTCTATATGGGTCTGTTAACCAAAGCCATTATTTCAGAACTCGAGTCTGATCAATGGGCTTAGGAGTTGGAGTACTGCAGAGAGGGTTATTCTGTAGTGGCCGTGCAGAGAGGGTTATTCTGTAGTGGCCGTGCAGAGAGGGTTATTCTGTAGTGGCCGTGCAGAGAGGGTTATTCTGTAGTGGCCGTGCAGAGAGGGTTATTCTGTAGTGGCCGTGCAGAGAGGGTTATTCTGTAGTGGCCGTGCAGAGAGGGTTATTCTGTAGTGGCCGTGCAGAGAGGGTTATTCTGTAGTGGCCGTGCAGAGAGGGTTATTCTGTAGTGGCCGTGCAGAGAGGGTTATTCTGTAGTGGCCGTGACATTACCCTGCCGCGTCTACGTCATCGTAACTATAGTGAAGAAGACAACTATAGAAAGATGGACAGAGGTGGACAGAGGTGGACAGGATAAACGGTGAAATAATCTTCGACCAAAGAGACGTGGAGGAATAAACGACGACCGAATGTTAACAGAGAGAAACATTATATAGACAGACAGTGAAGTAAGTGATGACAGTGAAGTAAGTGATGACAGTGAAGTAAGTGATGATAGTGGAGTAAGTGATGACAGTGAAGTAAGTGATGACAGTGAAGTAAGTGATGACAGTGAAGTAAGTGATGACAGTGAAGTAAGTGATGACAGACAGTGAAGTAAGTGATGACAGTGAAGTAAGTGATGACAGTGAAGTAAGTGATGACAGACAGTGAAGTAAGTGATGACAGACAGTGAAGTAAGTGATGACAGTGAAGTAAGTGATGACAGTGAAGTAAGTGATGACAGTGAAGTAAGTGATGATAGTGAAGTAAGTGATGACAGTGAAGTAAGTGATGACAGTGAAGTAAGTGATGACAGTGAAGTAAGTGATGACAGTGAAGTAAGTGATGACAGTGAAGTAAGTGATGATAGTGAAGTAAGTGATGACAGACAGTGAAGTAAGTGATGACAGTGAAGTAAGTGATGACAGTGAAGTAAGTGATGATAGTGGAGTAAGTGATGACAGACAGTGAAGTAAGTGATGACAGTGAAGTAAGTGATGACAGTGAAGTAAGTGATGATAGTGAAGTAAGTGATGACAGACAGTGAAGTAAGTGATGACAGTGAAGTAAGTGATGACAGTGAAGTAAGTGATGACAGTGAAGTAAGTGATGACAGACAGTGAAGTAAGTGATGACAGTGAAGTAAGTGATGACAGTGAAGTAAGTGATGACAGACAGTGAAGTAAGTGATGATAGTGAAGAAAGTGATGACAGTGAAGTAAGTGATGACAGTGAAGTAAGTGATGACAGACAGTGAAGTAAGTGATGACAGTGAAGTAAGTGATGACAGTGAAGTAAGTGATGACAGTGAAGTAAGTGATGACAGACAGTGAAGTAAGTGATGACAGTGAAGTAAGTGATGACAGTGAAGTAAGTGATGACAGTGAAGTAAGTGATGACAGACAGTGAAGTAAGTGATGACAGACAGTGAAGTAAGTGATGACAGTGAAGTAAGTGATGACAGTGAAGTAAGTGATGACAGTGAAGTAAGTGATGACAGACAGTGAAGTAAGTGATGACAGACAGTGAAGTAAGTGATGACAGTGAAGTAAGTGATGACAGTGAAGTAAGTGATGACAGTGAAGTAAGTGATGACAGTGAAGTAAGTGATGATAGTGAAGTAAGTGATGACAGTGAAGTAAGTGATGACAGTGAAGTAAGTGATGACAGTGAAGTAAGTGATGACAGACAGTGAAGTAAGTGATGACAGACAGTGAAGCAAGTGATGACAGTGAAGTAAGTGATGACAGACAGTGAAGTAAGTGATGACAGACAGTGAAGTAAGTGATGACAGACAGTGAAGTAAGTGATGACAGACAGTGAAGTAAATGATGACAGACAGTGAAGTAAGTGATGATAGTGAAGTAAGTGATGACAGACAGTGAAGTAAGTGATGACAGACAGTGAAGTAAGTGATGACAGTGAAGTAAGTGATGACAGTGAAGTAAGTGATGACAGACAGTGAAGTAAGTGATGACAGTGAAGTAAGTGATGACAGTGAAGTAAGTGATGACAGTGAAGTAAGTGATGACAGTGAAGTAAGTGATGACAGACAGTGAAGTAAGTGATGACAGTGAAGTAAGTGATGACAGTGAAGTAAGTGATGACAGTGAAGTAAGTGATGACAGTGAAGTAAGTGATGACAGTGAAGTAAGTGATGACAGTGAAGTAAGTGATGACAGTGAAGTAAGTGATGACAGTGAAGTAAGTGATGACAGTGAAGTAAGTGATGACAGACAGTGAAGTAAGTGATGACAGTGAAGCAAGTGATGACAGTGAAGTAAGTGATGACAGACAGTGAAGTAAGTGATGACAGTGAAGTAAGTGATGACAGACAGTGAAGTAAGTGATGACAGTGAAGTAAGTGATGACAGACAGTGAAGTAAGTGATGACAGTGAAGTAAGTGATGACAGACAGTGAAGTAAGTGATGACAGTGAAGTAAGTGATGACAGACAGTGAAGTAAGTGATGACAGTGAAGTAAGTGATGACAGTGAAGTAAGTGATGACAGTGAAGTAAGTGATGACAGACAGTGAAGTAAGTGATGACAGTGAAGTAAGTGATGACAGTGAAGTAAGTGATGACAGTGAAGTAAGTGATGACAGACAGTGAAGTAAGTGATGACAGTGAAGTAAGTGATGACAGACAGTGAAGTAAGTGATGATAGTGAAGTAAGTGATGACAGTGAAGTAAGTGATGACAGACAGTGAAGTAAGTGATGACAGACAGTGAAGTAAGTGATGACAGACAGTGAAGTAAGGGATGACAGTGAAGTAAGTGATGACAGTGAAGTAAGTGATGACAGACAGTGAAGTAAGTGATGACAGTGAAGTAAGTGATGACAGTGAAGTAAGTGATGACAGTGAAGTAAGTGATGACAGACAGTGAAGTAAGTGATGACAGTGAAGTAAGTGATGACAGACAGTGAAGTAAGTGATGACAGTGAAGTAAGTGATGACAGGCAGTGAAGTAAGTGATGACAGACAGTGAAGTAAGTGATGACAGTGAAGTAAGTGATGACAGACAGTGAAGTAAGTGATGATAGTGAAGTAAGTGATGACAGTGAAGTAAGTGATGACAGACAGTGAAGTAAGTGATGACAGTGAAGTAAGTGATGACAGACAGTGAAGTAAGTGATGATAGTGAAGTAAGTGATGACAGTGAAGTAAGTGATGACAGACAGTGAAGTAAGTGATGACAGACAGTGAAGTAAGTGATGACAGACAGTGAAGTAAGTGATGACAGTGAAGTAAGTGATGACAGTGAAGTAAGTGATGACAGTGAAGTAAGTGATGACAGTGAAGTAAGTGATGACAGTGAAGTAAGTGATGACAGTGAAGTAAGTGATGACAGACAGTGAAGTAAGTGATGACAGACAGTGAAGTAAGTGATGACAGACAGTGAAGTAAGTGATGATAGTGAAGTAAGTGATGACAGTGAAGTAAGTGATGATAGTGAAGTAAGTGATGATAGTGAAGTAAGTGATGACAGTGAAGTAAGTGATGAGAGTGAAGTAAGTGATGACAGTGAAGTAAGTGATGAGAGTGAAGTAAGTGATGACAGACAGTGAAGTAAGTGATGACAGTGAAGTAAGTGATGACAGACAGTGAAGTAAGTGATGACAGACAGTGAAGTAAGTGATGACAGTGAAGTAAGTGATGACAGACAGTGAAGTAAGTGATGACAGTGAAGTAAGTGATGACAGACAGTGAAGTAAGTGATGACAGACAGTGAAGTAAGTGATGACAGTGAAGTAAGTGATGACAGACAGTGAAGTAAGTGATGACAGTAAAGTAAGTGATGACAGACAGTGAAGTAAGTGATGACAGACAGTGAAGTAAGTGATGACAGACAGTGAAGTAAGTGATGATAGTGAAGTAAGTGATGACAGTGAAGTAAGTGATGACAGACAGTGAAGTAAGTGATGACAGTGAAGTAAGTAATGACAGTGAAGTAAGTGATGACAGACAATGAAGTAAGTGATGACAGACAGTGAAGTAAGTGATGACAGACAGTGAAGTAAGTGATGGCAGACAGTGAAGTAAGTGATGACAGTGAAGTAAGTGATGACAGTGAAGTAAGTGATGACAGAGTGAAGTAAGTGATGACAGACAGTGAAGTAAGTGATGACAGTGAAGTAAGTGATGACAGTGAAGTAAGTGATGACAGACAATGAAGTAAGTGATGACAGACAGTGAAGTAAGTGATGACAGACAGTGAAGTAAGTGATGACAGACAGTGAAGTAAGTGATGACAGTGAAGTAAGTGATGACAGACAGTGAAGTAAGTGATGACAGACAGTGAAGTAAGTGATGACAGTGAAGTAAGTGATGACAGTGAAGTAAGTGATGACAGACAGTGAAGTAAGTGATGACAGTGAAGTAAGTGATGACAGTGAAGTAAGTGATGACAGTGAAGTAAGTGATGACAGACAGTGAAGTAAGTGATGACAGTGAAGTAAGTGATGACAGTGAAGTAAGTGATGACAGACAATGAAGTAAGTGATGACAGACAGTGAAGTAAGTGATGACAGACAGTGAAGTAAGTGATGACAGACAGTGAAGTAAGTGATGACAGTGAAGTAAGTGATGACAGTGAAGTAAGTGATGACAGAGTGAAGTAAGTGATGACAGACAGTGAAGTAAGTGATGACAGTGAAGTAAGTGATGACAGTGAAGTAAGTGATGACAGACAATGAAGTAAGTGATGACAGACAGTGAAGTAAGTGATGACAGACAGTGAAGTAAGTGATGACAGACAGTGAAGTAAGTGATGACAGTGAAGTAAGTGATGACAGACAGTGAAGTAAGTGATGACAGACAGTGAAGTAAGTGATGACAGTGAAGTAAGTGATGACAGTGAAGTAAGTGATGATAGTGAAGTAAGTGATGACAGACAGTGAAGTAAGTGATGACAGACAGTGAAGTAAGTGATGACAGTGAAGTAAGTGATGACAGTGAAGTAAGTGATGACAGTGAAGTAAGTGATGACAGTGAAGTAAGTGATGACAGTGAAGTAAGTGATGACAGACAGTGAAGTAAGTGATGACAGTGAAGTAAGTGATGACAGTGAAGTAAGTGATGACAGTGAAGTAAGTGATGACAGTGAAGTAAGTGATGACAGACAGTGAAGTAAGTGATGACAGTGAAGTAAGTGATGACAGTGAAGTAAGTGATGACAGTGAAGTAAGTGATGACAGTGAAGTAAGTGATGACAGTGAAGTAAGTGATGACAGACAGTGAAGTAAGTGATGACAGTGAAGTAAGTGATGACAGTGAAGTAAGTGATGACAGACAGTGAAGTAAGTGATGACAGTGAAGTAAGTGATGACAGTGAAGTAAGTGACGACAGACAGTGAAGTAAGTGATGACAGTGAAGTAAGTGATGACAGTGAAGTAAGTGATGACAGACAATGAAGTAAGTGATGACAGACAGTGAAGTAAGTGATGACAGACAGTGAAGTAAGTGATGACAGACAGTGAAGTAAGTGATGACAGTGAAGTAAGTGATGACAGTGAAGTAAGTGATGACAGACAGTGAAGTAAGTGATGACAGTGAAGTAAGTGATGACAGTGAAGTAAGTGATGACAGACAGTGAAGTAAGTGATGACAGACAGTGAAGTAAGTGATGACAGTGAAGTAAGTGATGACAGTGAAGTAAGTGATGACAGTGAAGTAAGTGATGACAGTGAAGTAAGTGATGACAGACAGTGAAGTAAGTGATGACAGTGAAGTAAGTGATGACAGACAGTGAAGTAAGTGATGACAGTGAAGTAAGTGATGACAGACAGTGAAGTAAGTGATGACAGACAGTGAAGTAAGTGATGACAGACAGTGAAGTAAGTGATGATAGTGAAGTAAGTGATGACAGACAGTGAAGTAAGTGATGACAGACAGTGAAGTAAGTGATGACAGTGAAGTAAGTGATGACAGACAGTGAAGTAAGTGATGACAGACAGTGAAGTAAGTGATGACAGACAGTGAAGTAAGTGATGACAGTGAAGTAAGTGATGACAGACAGTGAAGTAAGTGATGACAGACAGTGAAGTAAGTGATGATAGTGAAGTAAGTGATGACAGACAGTGAAGTAAGTGATGACAGACAGTGAAGTAAGTGATGACAGTGAAGTAAGTGATGACAGACAGTGAAGTAAGTGATGACAAACAGTGAAGTAAGTGATGACAGACAGTGAAGTAAGTGATGACAGTGAAGTAAGTGATGACAGACAGTGAAGTAAGTGATGACAGACAGTGAAGTAAGTGATGACAGACAGTGAAGTAAGTGATGACAGACAGTGAAGTAAGTGATGATAGACAGTGAAGTAAGTGATGACAGTGAAGTAAGTGATGATAGCGAAGTAAGTGATGACAGACAGTGAAGTAAGTGATGACAGACAGTGAAGTAAGTGATGACAGTGAAGTAAGTGATGACAGTGAAGTAAGTGATGACAGACAGTGAAGTAAGTGATGACAGTGAAGTAAGTGATGACAGTGAAGTAAGTGATGACAGTGAAGTAAGTGATAACAGTGAAGTAAGTGATGACAGTGAAGTAAGTGATGACAGACAGTGAAGTAAGTGATGACAGACAGTGAAGTAAGTGATGACAGTGAAGTAAGTGATGACAGACAGTGAAGTAAGTGATGACAGTGAAGTAAGTGATGACAGTGAAGTAAGTGATGACAGTGAAGTAAGTGATGACAGTGAAGTAAGTGATGACAGACAGTGAAGTAAGTGATGACAGTGAAGTAAGTGATGACAGTGAAGTAAGTGATGATAGTGAAGTAAGTGATGACAGTGAAGTAAGTGATGACAGACAGTGAAGTAAGTGATGACAGTGAAGTAAGTGATGACAGACAGTGAAGTAAGTGATGACAGTGAAGTAAGTGATGACAGTGAAGTAAGTGATGACAGACAGTGAAGTAAGTGATGACAGACAGTGAAGTAAGTGATGACAGTGAAGTAAGTGATGACAGTGAAGTAAGTGATGACAGACAGTGAAGTAAGTGATGACAGCGAAGTAAGTGATGACAGACAGTGAAGTAAGTGATGACAGACAGTGAAGTAAGTGATGACAGTGAAGTAAGTGATGACAGCGAAGTAAGTGATGACAGACAGTGAAGTAAGTGATGACAGTGAAGTAAGTGATGACAGACAGTGAAGTGATGACAGTGAAGTAAGTGATGACAGTGAAGTAAGTGATGACAGTGAAGTAAGTGATGACAGACAGTGAAGTAAGTGATGACAGTGAAGTAAGTGATGACAGTGAAGTAAGTGATGATAGTGAAGTAAGTGATGACAGTGAAGTAAGTGATGACAGACAGTGAAGTAAGTGATGACAGTGAAGTAAGTGATGACAGACAGTGAAGTAAGTGATGACAGTGAAGTAAGTGATGACAGTGAAGTAAGTGATGACAGACAGTGAAGTAAGTGATGACAGACAGTGAAGTAAGTGATGACAGTGAAGTAAGTGATGACAGTGAAGTAAGTGATGACAGACAGTGAAGTAAGTGATGATAGTGAAGTAAGTGATGACAGACAGTGAAGTAAGTGATGATAGTGAAGTAAGTGATGACAGACAGTGAAGTAAGTGATGACAGTGAAGTAAGTGATGACAGACAGTGAAGTAAGTGATGACAGACAGTGAAGTAAGTGATGACAGACAGTGAAGTAAGTGATGATAGTGAAGTAAGTGATGACAGACAGTGAAGTAAGTGATGACAGTGAAGTAAGTGATGACAGACAGTGAAGTAAGTGATGACAGTGAAGTCAGTGATGACAGACAGTGAAGCCAGTCATGACAGACAGTGAAGTAAGTGATGACAGTGAAGCCAGTGATGACAGACAGTGAAGCCAGTCATGACAGACAGTGAAGTAAGTGATGACAGTGAAGCCAGTGATGACAGACAGTGAAGCCAGTCATGACAGACAGTGAAGTAAGTGACGACAACAAGAATTTTACTGAGGAAGATCTGAGGGCTGTTGGCTCCATGTTGGTGAATCATTAATATTTGCTGACAATAAAGACAAATGTAAGATGTGGAAGTTGATTGAGTGGCTCCGGGCGACGTTTGCTTCAGCTGATCTTGTGGGTAAGTTCAGTATATACAAGGCAGTCTCTTTCTTATGCCTTTGTTAAGTGTTTAATATTGTTAGTGTTCCCTGAAGAGTTTTGTTGAAAGTAAATTAAGTTTATCTTTACTACAGCTTTCTTTAAGGTCACAAAAGTTAATATTTTCTGGAGTTATACATAAATACTTCATCTTAAAATTTTACTGAATGTATGAAAATGAATAATTTGGTACATAAATTTACCAAGTAAGTGTTTTAATTATTTTACAGCACCGCGAGGCATAATGAGAGTGTGGGTGTGGGTGATGATGTGGGCGTGTATGGGGCGGGTAGTGTGGGTGTACCCAACCTGGGAGGTGAACGTGGGGGTGGATGCTCCTTACTGTGAGTACAGGAGTCCCACACTCGTCTGTGACTACAAGAACGTGAATCAGGTAACATTATACTGTACATACATCTCAGGGTAGGGTAGGGTAGGGTAGGGTAGGGTAGGGTAGGGTAGGGTAGGTTCATTATACTCGTTTACTTATAAGTTCATAATAACTCAGCAGGAAGTAAATTCTTGATTTGTTCGTTATCAATTAACATTAAGATCAAGTGACAGTAAATATACACAGATGGCGGAGACTAGAACACGTTACCTTATAAGTTAAGACCAAACAATAAGAAACAGAAGTAAACAATTAATGGCTTGTGTTACCTTGAATACATGGTGAGTCTTATGATGATCATTCACTATAACTCTCCCACAGATGGTGAATATGGTGCAGCAGGTGAACGGTACAGTGCAGAAGGTGTTTGTGTACAACGCGGTGAAGCTACAGCTGAGTGAGTCTGTGTGTGTCAGTGTTATGTTGAAGAATGTGGCCGACGTGGTGGTGGTGAAGGGCAAGGACCACCCCTGTCACCGTCACCTTACACTCTCAGCCACAAACTCAACCTTGAACAGACTGCCCGGCCGGGTGGGTCACCTTCACCTGGAGGACGTCAACATCACCTCGCTGGACACCACCGTCAACATCACGCAACTCAACGTTATCAACTCCATCATCAAGGTCCTCGACATTTCCAGCCCCCTGACCTCTGTTATCTTCTTCTCAACCCACATAGACACTCTCCAGAGCCTTCACGTAGCTGATGGCTCAGAGCTTCTTCTACAGAATACAAAAGTTGACGATGTTGCTTCTAAGGCTGTGATAATAGACGGAGGAAACTTGGTGATGAGAAACTCTTCTATAGTCAGAGTAGCAGAGGAGAGTGTCATCATGTTTCCAGGATCTCACCTCAGTCTAGAACACTTCTTTGGTAGCTTGAGGGTGAAAGCTGTGGAGAGTGTTGCTGCCACGAGTCGTCCAGCACCACAGTGTCCTACAAGGTCCAGTGAGTGTGAGCCAGTGACCAGTTATCTGGGTGGGTTTGTAACTTGCCTCTTACTACTGATGGTCTCGGTCACCATAAACATATTGGGTGTTGTCTACGTGAAACACAACTACCCACAAAACGTCGGTCAAAAGATGACAGAAGAACACCACGACCAGCGAGAACCTGAGTCTTGTGTTGAATATTCTAAGGATGAAGAAGAAAAACTGTTACTTCAACAGTCACCTTCAGACAGTTTCCTGACGTACATAAACAGTCTCTCACAGTTACTCAAAGATTTTAGTGATGATCTACAAAGTGTAAACTCAAAACATGAATCATTTACCTCGGAGGTGAGTCTTAAAGACGAAGCCGAGATGAGCGAGATGAAAGATAATCCAGATGAAAAGTTGAGTGAAAATAATGAGTCGAAAACACCGAAGATTTTAGAGTTGGAAAAAGAGATACAAGAGTTGAAGTCTTCAGCAAATGATAGGGATAAAAGAAAGATATTACGAGATAAACAAGAGCTCTTAGAAGCAGAATATATGAGCAACAAACTCGATAATACACGTAATAAAAACGCACAAAAATTAGTTGACAGAGAGAAAGTTTGTAGTGAGAATCAGCAGTTGCTCAACACTATGGCCAAGATGGGACAAGGTTGGTTATCACGGTGGAACGAAACTCTTACAACTCATGATGAAATTATGACTCAGTTATCACCTGTTATGAAGTTATTTATAATTACCGATAATTTGTTGAGTTGTAGAATTAATGATGTGTTAAGTAAGTATAAACAGCAGCGTCCAGAGACGGAGATAATTATTATGAGTTTATCAGAAGAAGAAGATGAAAAGTTTAAGGAAATTGAAAATCAATTGTTATCGCAACTGCCGAAGCAAGAACAACAACACTTAAAAGGTCATAATTATGTGAGAAAGTTTGCACGACATTTTATTGGTGAAAGTTTAAGCAACCAACATCACTCATTACAACTGGAGCTCCTCGATGTTAATCACTACATAAAGTTACAACAAGAAATGATGAATCACTCAAGAGTTGACGATAAGTTACGTCACCGGGAAGCTCTCGTGAGGCACCAAGAGAAGCACCTGACGGACACACAGACAATACTTAACACTATATTGTTTATACAGAGTTCTTATGTTGCATTACTGAAGCAGATATTTGACCGACAGACACACGGGACTGAACAAGACGAGGGCGAACCTTCAACACGGGACTGAACAAGACGAGGGCGAACCTACAACACGGGACTGAACAAGACGAGGGCGAACCTTCAACACGGGACTGAACAAGACGAGGGTGAACCTTCAACACGGGACTGAACAAGACGAGGGTGAACCTCCAACACGGGACTGAACAAGACGAGGGTGAACCTTCAACACGGGACTGAACAAGACGAGGGCGAACCTTCAACACGGGACTGAACAAGACGAGGGCGAACCTACAACACGGGACTGAACAAGACGAGGGCGAACCTTCAACACGGGACTGAACAAGACGAGGGTGAACCTTCAACACGGGACTGAACAAGACGAGGGTGAACCTTCAACACGGGACTGAACAAGACGAGGGCGAACCTTCAACACGGGACTGAACAAGACGAGGGCGAACCTTCAACACGGGACTGAACAAGACGAGGGCGAACCTACAACACGGGACTGAACAAGACGAGGGTGAACCTTCAACACGGGACTGAACAAGACGAGGGCGAACCTTCAACACGGGACTGAACAAGACGAGGGTGAACCTCCAACACGGGACTGAACAAGACGAGGGTGAACCTTCAACACGGGACTGAACAAGACGAGGGTGAACCTTCAACACGGGACTGAACAAGACGAGGGTGAACCTCCAACACGGGACTGAACAAGACGAGGGTGAACCTTCAACACGGGACTGAACAAGACGAGGGCGAACCTTCAACACGGGACTGAACAAGACGAGGGTGAACCTCCAACACGGGACTGAACAAGACGAGGGTGAGCCTCCAACACGGGACTGAACAAGACGAGGGCGAACCTTCAACACGGGACTGAACAAGACGAGGGTGAACCTTCAACACGGGACTGAACAAGACGAGGGCGAACCTTCAACACGGGACTGAACAAGACGAGGGTGAACCTCCAACACGGGACTGAACAAGACGAGGGTGAACCTCCAACACGGGACTGAACAAGACGAGGGGTGAACCTCCAACACGTGGTTGAGACTCAGTAAAACAGTCTTTCACCTCCACACCTTGGCAGGGTCAGCGACGTCACTCTTAACTTTACTTCATTAAACGATGATTTAATTGATTCTTTTAATGTTATTGTACAATTAATAGTTGTTGGTAGTATTGTAGGTTAGGTATTACTTGTATCCTCTTCACCACCGATCGGCTCGCCAGCCGCTTGGGCGATCGGTCACGTCCCTCTTACGCACTGTTGGCAAGTGCTGGGCATACACCACCTCCTGAATGTACCTGAACCCGCTCCAGTGTTGGTCAAGTCTCGTCTTGAAAGAGCTCACACTCGGTGCCGTCACAACACTTTATGGTAGATTGTTTCAAGAGTTCAGCAGCGTTGTCACTGTGCACATAATTATGATGTTTGTTAACAACTGTTGTTTACATTAACCTCTGACAATATTATAAGTCTCTGGTCTCATACTACCAACTGTGTATCATGTAGACCTATTTACTGTCGCTAAATATTGTTATGCCGAGGCATAATTTAGTATTATAATTTTTGTGAACTAGGTGTTCTGATTATTTTCTATTCCAAGCAGCAGTTGTTTTGGCAAGTTTGGGGAGATTTTCTTGTATATATTGGTGTATTACCTATATAAGAATTTTCTAGAATATATTGCACAATTTTTGTTATGATTTTCTTACGTATTGTAAGCCTCAATCATTCTAAACTCTCCAGGCGTGTCTCAATCACGATAAAAATGTTCAAAGGAGGGCCACCAGACTGGTGCCTGCACTTAGGCACCTCAGCTATCCTGAGCTACCCTGAGAGATTGGAGCGCCTGAACTTGCCTAGCTTATACTACAGACGGGCAAGGGGGGACCTAGTTGAGGTGTATAAGCATCTCAGGGGGCAGTACTCAGTTGAGTGTCCTTACTTGGAGCTGGCGGACGCTCGCCCCACAAGGGGTCACAGCTCAAGATTGAAGAAGCCGCAAGTCCAGAAAACTGTGAGGGCAAACTTCTTCGGAGTGAGGGTTGTAAACTCTTGGAACAATCTACCAGAGAGTGTTGTGACGGCACCGAGTGTGAGCTCTTTCAAGACAAGACTTGACCAACACTGGAGCGGGTTCAGGTACATTCAGGAGCCGGCACATGCCCAGTATTTGCCAACAGTGCGTGACGTAACCGATCGCCCGGGCGCCTAGCGAGCCGATCTTTTGGTGAAGAAGATATATGAAAAGGAAAAGTAATCAGAGACGTGACCGATCGCCCAAGCGGCTAACAAGCCGATCAGTGGCGAAGAGGATAAAAGTAAAAAGTAAAAAAGGTCCATGTGTGACGCCTGGTGGTGCGAGGCGGCTGACGAGCAGTATATAACACCAGGCGTCTGGTGAAGTAGTCGCCCGTTCTTGCTCACAGTGTGAAGTACAAGCCTAGTGACAACTAAAGATAGTTGTTGTTAAGTATTGTGGAATTGTTTTGAGCGATATAAAGTGAAAAGACTGAGGAATTGTACACTGGTAGTGTACTGACTATATATTCGAAGTGAGAAGTCCAATGATAAAGACATTACCTAGTGAACAATTTTGTGAAGACTTAGTGATTATTAAAGACGACTACAGTGCACCAGTGTGTTTCTGTGACCTGGTGTAACTCTACCTGCCTGTTGTTTTATCTGTATATACCGATCGTCGGAAAATTACCGGGGACTGGTGGGACAGCCAGTGGTAATTCGACGACACTTGTGATATATCTACTGCTTCTGTATATACGACTCTGGCCGCTGGTAACCAGTGGTGGAAGCTAGGTGAGCGGTGATACGGGTTCGTAACAATATATTAACACCAGAAGACTTTTTGAAAACTAAAATGAGGTTAAAAGAGCAAGTCGAGTTCCCACTAATGGTTGAGTGGTTGTGCCCGAGGCTCCCCCGGCCCACCTAGATGTGATATGACCTCACTTGATAGTTTGGAAAGTGAAGGTGGTCGAGTACAGTGCCGGTCAACTGTGTTAGTGTTCACTGTACTGTATCCGACCCCCAGTAGGAGGTAAATCATCCCATATTCTTGTTCATTCTTTCTTTAATATTATCAGTTTATTATCGTTTACTTCTCTACAAGTTGTTTTTATCCAACTTTACTTTCTCCAGTAGAGGAAGTGTAAATTATACATTGAAACAAAAATATAAGTAAAAATCCAGCCAAAATAATATGTCCGCCTAATAAGGTGGCGACTCTTCTTCTCACTGAACAAAATAAATAACACCAGCAGACAAGACATCCACAATCAACACTATATTTTGTTGTCTTTTTTCTTCGTCCTTATTGTTGCTGCCTCCTATAGTGACCGATTTTCTTTTGATAAAATAGAGGAGACACCCGTAGAAAGCGTCAACCCATGATGTAAATTAGAGAAAACGGAAAGCCTTTAGGGACAGACTCGTCTAACCTGGGTGACACCGATCTTATGGTAGGCTGTCTTCAGTTGCATGGACACTAGAGACATTATCGTGATGCTGTGTATATGTCAGCTGATGCAATTGGACAGATAATATGACCAAGAGAGAATTAGGGATTAGGGATTTCATATAACCTATGAAAACGATTCCATTGAGGACTTTGGGATCAATCAACCAAGGGACTACTATTACGATTGGATCCCATTTAAACAACAAACAATGGCTCGATTTTACAAGGTCAAACAGTGAGACAGACCTAAAGATAGACAGATAAATGACGGACATAGACAGAGAGGCAGACGTACACAGAACTCACTGATATATTGGTAAATATACTTTTACTTTTGTCCTCTTCGCCACTGATCGGCTCGTTAGCCGCTTGGGCGGTCGGTCACGTCTCTGTTGGCAAGTACTGGGCATGCACTGGCTCCTGAATATATCTGAACCTGCTCCAGTGTTGGTCAAGTCTGGTCTTGAAACAGCTCACACTCGATGCTGTCACAACACTCTCCGACAGATTGTTCCAACAGTTCACAACTCTCACTCCGAAAAAGCTACCCCTCACAGTTTTCTGGGCTTGTGGTTTCTTCAACCTTGAGCTGTGACCCCTTGTGGGGCGGACCTCCGCCAGCTCCTGGTATATACATTCGACCGAGTAGTGCCCTCTGAGATGTTTATACACTTAGGTCGCCCCTCGTCCATCTGTAGTATAAGCTGGGTAGTAAGGTTTAGGCAACTACCACACAGGGAGGTACTACCGCCTGGGAAGATATTGGAAGCATAATGTGTTGTCTCATGGTAGACCCTGCTGCCATTTGTGACCAAGTCCCAGGTTGATGATCTGACTTTCTGCCTCATTTACACACAATTGCAGAGTCTCAATTGCTTCTTTTACTATTGACAACACAACATACATATATTGTTTCTCACTATTGATCTTTTTTTTAATTTTTCTATTATTATTATTATTATTATTATTATTATTATTATTATTATTATTATTACAGTTTCGTTATTATTATTATTATCATTATTATTTTATTATTATTTTTAATATTGCATTTTTATTATTATTATTATTATTATTATTATTATTATTATTATTATATTTTCGCCCCCGAGGCCCCGATGTGGGTCAGTGACCTGTGCCCGGGAGGGCTAATCCCTGTAAACAAAAAACAAAGTTATAGGCGTTCTATTCTCTCTGGGTAACTGAGGTTCCGAGACAGACAGACAGACAGACAGACAGACAGACAGATAGATAGAGATAGATAATAAATAGAGAGGGTAGATATATGAAAAATGGTTGTGACTATAGGAGTCTTGTGAGAAATAGTCAGGTGGGGGGCGGTAAATAATTCAACTGAAGAAAATCGTAAAATGCCTGAAGATTCTCACATGTAAATCGAAGATTGTAAACTGTAAACAAAAATATGCTTACATGTGACTTATATATACACAGTTGGTAAAATATAGATACATATAAATTTAATCTTTTCTCTTGTAAATTATGAAGAAATTATGTTCTTTTAAAACAGAAATTTTGTCTCTAGTAAATCTAGGATTTTTTTTACAATGATGAAGTTTAGATGATCCATTAACATCACTAACACCTACTAATTTACAAAGTGCTAAATATATAATTTACACTCACCCATAACGTTGCTTGTAAATCAGGCTCACGGTTTTTACGATGGGGAAGAGCCGGCCGTCTGTAAACGTCACAGACACTGTAAATATTTTATTTGTAAATAAATGAAAAAAACCGATCTTTTACAAACGTGAATTATTACACCGTATACCCAAATCTGTCTCACATAGTGCACATGATTTACATTAACACTAACCTTGTTCTGTAAATCTCCCTCTGTCTCATCCACCCACCCTCTCTCTCATCCACCCACCCTCCCTCTCCCTCTCATCCACCCACCCTCCCTCTCCCTCTCATCCACCCACCCTCTCCCGCTCCCCCTTACCCATTAACGCCACTATGTCCATTGTTTTGGTGGCAGTAATGACGTCGAGTTGCGTCCCCACAAAACACTACCTACCCATCCACACACACACACACACACACACACACACACACACACACACATATATATATATAGAGAATGCCATTTCCTTTTTTAAACTTTGCATCATATTTTTCCAGTGAATGTGTGATTATTAAGCTGGTCCAAGAAACAAACAAACAAACAAACAATAAACAAAGGCTCATGTTGTTTACCTCAAGAATGCGCTCGTTCCATTACCCAAACAAGTCACTGATAATTATAATTGATCATTTCTGCAAATTGAAATTTTTTTAGTAGATTATAATTGACTTACGATATATTTACAGTAATTTTGCCAGCTAAACATTTACTTCACCGTGAGATAATTATTTGAACAATATTTCAGATGCAAACAATATAGTGTTAGCCAGAGTCAGCAGTGTAAACATAATTTGTCTACAACTGTGCCGCGTTGAGTGACTATGGCCATCTGATGAGTTTAGTGTAACAAGTAGGAAACCATCAAATATCTCCGCCTCCCTCTACTTTTTATATATGTATGATATTATCACTTAATAATTTTCTTTTATAAACAGTACTTTCTTCTCCTGAGAGTGAAATACAAACACAACATAAAATGACTAAAATACAGAGTTTTTTTCAGCATCAGGGAGACTGTGGCTACTGTCTGTATACACTGAGATGAAGGCCAGAATTACCAACGATGCAAACAACATTAACATACCGCAACAAACAAACGGATAAGGGAATAATATTGTAATTTGCTGTATTATAATTTTTGAGTGTAACAGAAGGAGACAATTCTTAGCGAGTGATGGTTCTCAGGTTCATTATAAGGCGGTAAGACCCTATTTCTCTCAGGGTAAGAGGCCTCGTTAGACACTGGTGTATGGACTTCGTTAACTATTACTGTATGGGCTTCGTTAACCACTGATGTGAGAGGTATTGGTAGTGTGTGTTTTTCGTTAACCGCTGTATGTTAAAAGAAGTTCAATGAGGTTCAACAATAAACTAGTAACGTTATTAAAGAGTTCAACGATGTGTAATAATTGTGTGTGTGTGTGTGTGTGTGTGTGTGTGTGTGTGTGTGTGTGTGTGTAAAGTCCTCAGCCACCGCCATACTGCCCACATTAATTAATAAATAATTCAGAGCCTAATGCCACGTTATTAAATTATGCAAATGACATAATTACAACCTTTTTTGTGAACTCCGTCAGTACTTGAGGTAGTAAGTGTCTGTCTGTCTGCACTGGTCTGTCAGCACTGGTCTGTCTGTCTGTCTGTCTCTCTCATCTGTCATAATCTCTCTCTACCTGTCACTCAAAGATACACAAACGTTCACACCTGTAATCAGAGTAGCGCGGGGGCATCAATGGGGAGTGATTCAGGTCGCAGGTAATTGATGATTGAGCCTCACTAATAAGCGGTGACCATCCTTAGTG
>CAUDMG010000256.1:90000-102500 GCA_958450375.1 Homarus gammarus
ACACACACACACACACACACACACACACTGGTCCTAGTAACTCTCTCTAATTATCATCGTGACATCATCTGTCAAATTGAGACCAAGTTACTACACCATCCTCAATACCACCACCTGCTTCCACCTGAGATCCCTCGTCCGTGAATTGCTGCTCGACATCACAACCGCATCCAGCCCCTACAGCCTCGCCGTGATCGCTACAGCAACACCCTCATTACAACTACTGGAAAATTGATCAATAATTTGCAGATAACTTGTGTATTCACTGCCTCTCCTCCCTGTTATACTGTCCACCAACACTGAAAGCCCTTGTCAACCAACCCTCCCCCCTGTCACTACACGTTATGTAATACCACTTGTCTTTTTTTTTATGTTTTAAGCTTACAGCTGATGTATTACCCAATAAACCGGTAACTATTATTATTATTATTATTATTATTATTATTATTATACACACATATATATATATTAACATAACTATTATTTTAATGGGAAATTAATTACTTTACCTGCACTGCCTCTATCCGAATGAAAAAGCTTCAGTTTCAATCTGAGTTACGAGGGAGAGAGAATATGTTCATTTAGCACACCAGGGCCTGGGGTCGTGCCGCGCTTACAAATAATTTCCCGCGTTTAAAGGATTTGGAAAAGGTGCGCTAAATATAGGAGCAGGAAGTGACCTTTGACCTTCTGTGACCTGTTTGTGTTGCTCAGTACAGAAGGGCATACTTTATTGTAGCTCAGTGTACAACGGTATAGTTCAGTATAGAAAGGAATAGTTCAGTATAGCTTGATATACTTCAGTAAGTTCAGTGTAGTTCGGTATATATCGATATTATTCAGTATAGTTAACTGTAGCTGAACCTTTATCAGTAAAACCTTATTTCAGTACTGCCCGGCCTGGCTCGGTTAGGTCTCTCCCACAACAGCCGTGTGTAAAGTTTCACGTCTCTAACTTCTTCCGTTTTGGAGCTATGGCTAGAACAGACAGACAGACAGAAAGATTGACACCTCCTTTTGTTACAGTAGATAATTCAGTATAGTTCAGTGTAGCTTATAGTTCAGAATAGGTCAGTACAGTATAGTCTATTTTATAATCCATATTTTTAAATTGGTAAAATTAGCCACGCCCCCAACTGGAATGCTGAGCCGTGATTGGATGAACCACGAGGGGCCACAGCGTGAGGTAATAATGAGTCACTTTGGTCATCACTCCAGTTGGCCACACCTAGCTGACCACACCTAGCTGACCATACCTAGCTGACCACACCTAGCTGACCATACCTAGCTGACCATACTTAACTGACCATACTTAGCTGACCATTCTTAGCTGACCATACCTAGCTGACCACACCGAGCTGACCACACCTAGCTGACCACACCTAGCTGACCACACCTAGCTGACCACACCTAGCTGACCATACCTAGCTGACCACACCAAGTTGACCACACCTAGCTGACCATACGTAGCTGACCATACCTAGCTGACCATACGTAGCTGACCACACCTAGCTGACCACACCTAGCTGACCACACCTAGCTGACCATACCTAGCTGACCACACCTAGCTGACCACACCTAGCTGACCATACCTAGCTGACCACACCTAGCTGACCACACCTAGCTGACCACACCTAGCTGACCACACCTCGTCAGTAAAACAATAAACAAAAATAAAACAAATGAAAAGTAACAAAAGAAAACACAATAAAAACCAAAAAACAAAACCAAAATATAAACAAAAGGTGAATCAACTTCCATTATAAAACGTCATTGTTAAGAAACCTAAGTATAGAAAACAAAACAAAAAACAAAGTGAAAAAAAACAATAAAAAAAAAAATACCCAATAAAAATAATAATAAGAATACAGAATTAACCCTTGACAATAAGCACTTTCTTCACGAGTTTCCTTCACAATAAACTCTTCTCGCTGGGCCGGCCGGGAAGAGTAACAATAATTTCTTACTACAGGAGCGAGATATTGTTTTAGCGAGAGGAATGTCCAGCCTCGGGAGGTTTTATTAGTTCCAGACGACGTTATGTGAGTTTTTAATGTCTTTAATAACTGTCTAAGGTGATACACTATGCTGGGGTGAATGTGTGTGTGTGTGTGTGTGTGTGTGTGTGTGTGTGTGTGTGTGTGTTGTGTGTGTGCAGTGAGGGAGGCGGTAATTTTTCTGGTAGGAGGTAGGGAAGGGGTGTAGAGTAGGTAGGTAGGGAGAGTGGGTAGGTAGGGAGAGTGGGTAGGTAGGGAGAGAGGAGAGAGAGAGAGAGAGAGAGAGAGAGAGAGAGAGAGAGAGAGAGAGAGAGAGAGAGAGAGAGAGAGAGAGAGAGAGAGAGAGAGAGAGAGAGAGAGAGAGAGAGATTATTCATTTAAGTATGAAGGGAGGGAAGGAATTCTCCCTTCCCTCTTGCTGTTCATTATTTCAGAAGGAGAGAGAGAGAAAGAATGGCGGTGTGTGTGTGTGTGTGTGTGTGTGTGTGTGTGTGTGTGTGTGTGTGTGTGTGTGTGTGTGTGTGTGTGTGTGTGTAATAATAATAATTAACGGTTTATTGAAAGAGCTTGGCAGCCAGAAGGCTGAAAATATACAGTTACATATTTGGGGAATGGGTTACGAATTACAAATAATATAAGTAACATAAGTGACACAAATAAGACATATAATAACTTAGATGGGGAAAAGCTCAAACTACAGTTCATTTCAACATAGTGACAGTGTTACAGTATTACAAGTTATTGATAATTTTTACAATGGTTGGGACTGGGCTGTTCTTATAGCGATCAGTTCGTGCACGTATGGGCTGGATGCGGTTGTGGTGTCGAACAGCAATTCTCGGACAAGGGACCTCGGGTGGTAGTAGGAGCCGGTGTCGGGGATGGTGTAGAAGCCTCTTACCAAATTTGCAGATGAGGTCGTGGTGATGGTCAGTGAGAGTCGAAAGGGTCAGTGTGTTGAGCGCTTCTTGATATGTGGAGTAGGAGGAGGAGAGAATAATCTTGCATGCCCTCTTTTGCACTTTTTCTAGGTGTTTACGTTGTGTGGCATTTAGGGAGGAAGACCAGGTGGGGGAGGCATAGGTGAGCTTGGGAAGTATGAATGTTGTGTAAACACTGAGGAGCTCGTGTGCAGGAACTCCGAGGGACTTGAGTCGGCGGAGGAGGTGGAGACGGAAACTGGAGGATTTGACAACTTCATTGACGTGTGGTTTCCAATTTAGTTTGTTGTCTATGGTGACGCCGAGGAGCTTCGTGGAATCTACAACCTGGAGTGTGTTGGGACCTAGAGTAATGGAAGGAGGTGGGACAATGTCGGAGGAGAGGTTAATGTGCATAACCATGGTCTTGGTATGGTTGATGGTGACATGGTTGTTGGTGGCCCAGTTTTGGAGACTGTTCAATAAATCCTGAAGGGCGGTATAGTTGGGAGCAGAATTGTTGACACTGATCCCAATGGTGGAGTCGTCGACATATTTCCAGCGAGCAGGGGTTTCTCTTAGGGCATCATTGATGAGCATAAGGAAGCAGAGTGGTCCCATCTTGGTGCCTTGGGGGACGCCACAGGTGAGTGACTGAAAGGTGGAGACAGCCCCTCGGAAGCGTACAGCTTGGCGTCGGTCACTGAGGAAGTCTGTAAGCCATGGTATGAGGCTTCTTCGAAGCCCGAGGTCAATAGCTTTGTTGATGATTATATTGTGGTCGACTAGGTCGAACGCTTTAGTGAAATCAATGAAGGCGACAGCTACAGACGTTTTTCGTTTCTCGAGATGGCGGTATATGTAATCGAGAAAGCTGACAAGACAGTGAGTGGTGTGTGTGTGTGTGTGATGAACTAAGAGAGAGGAAGGGATAATATAGGTTAAAAATTAATCTCTGTTAAGGGAGGGATGACCCAAAGTGGATTCGTTCATCATTAAAACATTAGATCAGGGACTCCGCACAGGCCAGGATCAATCAGTATACCAAGTGCAGTTTCTACCTGTGCTCTAACCCAGCCTATGAGAGGGGGGGGGGAGCTGTACTGTTTGTGGTGGAGTTGGATAATTATAATAATAATAATAATAATAATAATAATAATAATAATAATAATAATAATAATAAAAATATCAAAACAATATCAACAACAACAAAACAACAAAGCAATATCAATAACAACACAGCAATAACAACAACAATAAAAAATAACAACATAACAAAAACAATGACAACAAACAACATTTTATATCCTCACCTTCATATTTGTTTGTCATTTCCATTCTTTCTCACACCTTTTGCATAAACCAATTCAGGCAACAGTGACTTTACTCCCTTCACTTTCCCCGAGCTCACTCCTCTTCTGCCCTTAAGCTCTTAGATTGGGACTCAGGTCGATTTACCAATAGCAAAGAGTCAGGAAGGTTTGATCATTGATTGTATGTAAATATATGTGTAGATATCATATTGCCAACTCTTACTCAATCAAACCTTGTAAGTTTATTGGGAAATTTTCATTTGTTTTAGTTACTTCAAACTCGATTTTCGTCAGTCAGCTGCGTCCCGGAGACAAGGAGCACTTATGAAATGAACTGTTCCCAATGTGTACCAAGTCTAAGATATTAATTATGTGGTGGGATGAAATCCTAGACAAGGTTCTTCAAACTCCAGAGCACGAGCAGTAGATATATTCAATAAGTGGTACAAGACTTGGCGTGATAGCCGACCGATACAGAAGCGGGAACTAGGGACCCCGGGCCGTGTGTAGGCCGAGGCTGATCTGAGGCAAGTTGTCTAGCTGGGCAAGGAGAGTTGCTAGACATCACTAGGACAATAAATGAGGTCTTCTAATTACTCGACTAGCGCGGTACAGACATAGTATATCGGGACATAGTGAGTGAACATAGGCATTAGACATAAGCATAGATATCAGACATGCTATGATAATATGGTAATACAGACATGTGAATAAATGGTATAATGAATGGTAACAGAGTCCTGCCGTCAGGCGTGTTCACATATCTTGGTACCCACATATCTATACACCTCCCTCCCCCTTTACGCTCGTAGTGCAATCTCGAGCGGCTATGGACTCTTTTTCATGAGTCGGGGGGAGCGGCGAGGGACGATGGGGGGATCAACTGACGACCTTCGTTCCTGGTCTGGGCAAGGGGACACAGGGGACGGGGAGGAAGGTTCGTCACTAGAGGATGGCACTGGGCGGAGATGGCGTCTGTTTCGCCACCACACACGACCACTGGGGAGGCGGACTTGGTACGAACGAGACTCGCCACGGCCCATGACGACCCCGACCTTGTCCCAGCGGTGTGACGTCGGGTCCTGGATTCGTACTTGCTGGCCGACGGTCAACCTGGGAAGGGGGCGGGCGTGGGCGTCATAGTGGCTTGTCACTTGGGCCATCCGGGCAGCCTCACGGCGGTCACACTCGTCCGCCTTGATCTGCCATTCATCTAAGAAGGACTGGGGGTGGGCAGGCACACAAGTACGAAGGGGGCGGCCATACAACACCTGGGCAGGAGAGCGTCCGGCAGGGGTAGGGGTGTTACGGAGTTCTAGTAGGCCCCTGTCGAACTCCTCGCAGTCCAGGTTCCCCGTTGGTGCTGTCTTGAGGATGAGGTATTTTACGGACTTTACCGCTGCCTCGGCGTGGCCATTCGCCTGCGGGTAATGAGGGGAGGTGACGATGTGGTGGACGCCCCAGCGTTCGGCGAAGCTCTTGAACTCGTGGCTATTGAACGGGGGCCCACCGTCGGTTCGGAGGCGGAGAGGCACTCCGACTTCCCGGAAGAAGCAACAAAACATCCGGATGACCCTGGAAGAGGTGGTGTCCCGACCACAGGGAACTACCACGGGCCATCCAGAGAGCCTGTCGGCGACCACCAGGAAAGACTTTCCGGCCACATTAAAGAAGTCGGCGGACACGGATTCAAAGGGCCGCTTTGGGAGGTCATTGCACAGGTACGGCTCTTGTTGCTGGCTGGGCTGGAGTTGCTGGCAAGGCTCACAGGCCTCAACCGTGCTCCTAATATCGGCGTCAATACCAGGCCAGAAGACGGTCTGACGGGCTCTGCGCCTGGTGGCTTCAACGCCGCGGTGGCTGTCGTGGAGGCGGGATAAGGTGCGCCGGCGGAGGGCAGCGGGGACGACGATCCTGGGGCCGTACAACACCAGCTCTCCGTCCGCATAGAGGCTATCCCTTAGCTTCCAGAAGGGGAGGGCGGAGGCGTGAATGTTGTAGCGGTTGGTGGGGAATCCAGTGGAGACGTAATCGAGGAGTTGGACGTATGCCGGGTCTTGAGCGGCGGCGATGCGGAGCTCCTGGAGAGTCCTATCGTCTTCGATGGGGGGCGTCGTCGTCATCTTGTCAGCAAGAGAAGTGGCTGTGTGTGTCACTAAAGACCGAACGTGAGCCGCGGCCGTGGTACAGTCGACTTCATCTTCAGGTGTGGGGCGACTAACAGGGGCTCGGGAGAGGGCGTCTGGTATGCACAGAAGTTTCCCGGCGCGCCACACAGCTGTAAAGACGTAAGGGGCGGTCTTCTCTTTGAGACGTTGGAGGCGAGGATTTTCGATGGCGTCCAACGTGTAGTGATTGAGGATGGGTATGAGCGGGCGATGGTCCGTCATGAGGGTGAAGTGCCCAAGGCCGAACAAGTAAAGGCGGCACTTGGCCATAGCCCAGGCGACTGCCAGCATCTCTAGTTCGATGGTGGCGTATCTGGTCTCCGTGTCCGTCAGAAACCTGGAGCCACACTGAACTAAGCGCAGTCTACCCTGGCCGTGATCTTGAAGGAGGGCATATCCGAGGCCGTATAGACGGGAGGCGTCGGTCTGGAGGACCACTGGTAAGGACGGGTCGAAGGGTGCCAAGGCTGGTGGTGACAGCAACGCCTTCTTAACATTCCTGAACGCTAGGTCGTGGTCAGGAGTCCAGAGGAAGGAGCGCTTGGGGCTCATGAGGGGGCGTAGAGGTTGGGCTGATGTGGCGAGTTTAGGGGAGAAGTCTGCCAGCTGATTTACCAGGCCCATAAACGAGCGGAGGTCGGTCAGGTTCGCTGGAGTAGGGAAGTCCTTGATGGCCTTGACCTTCTCCTCATCAGCTGAGATCCCCTCTGGCGAGATGTTGTAGCCGCAGTAGTTAACTTGGGAGGCGGCGACCACAAATTTATCTTTGTTCAGGGTGATACCATGGGCACGGCATCTTGTGAGCATCAGATGAACTCGGTTCAAGTGGGCCGGGAGATCATCGTCGAAGAGCAGGATGTCATCTACGACCTTCACGCAGTTGGTGACACCCTGCAGAGCCATATCCCCACGGAGGCAGTACGCATCCCCCGTTGCTGCGAAGCCCATGGGTCCGCGGCAGTGTTGGAAGCGGCCGTGGGGCGTGATGAATGTAGTGAGGTGGCGGTCTTCTTCCGCCAGGTCGACTTGCCAGTACCCATGTAGTGCATCCGCCGTGGTAAAGAACTTTGCAGACGGGGTGACGCTGCGGACTGCTTGGATGGGCGTAGGCGATGGATGGGCGGGACGGGAGACCTGCGAGTTGAGATGGGTGAGGTCCACTGTGATGCGAACACCTACAGGCTTGGGTGCCAAGACCATAGGGTGGCACCACTCGGAGGGCTCCTCGCCGGCGTGTCTGATGATCCCCTGCTGCACCAGAGAATCGAGCTCCGCCTTCACCTTGTCCCGTAGGGCAAAGGGGATAGGCCTGGGTGTGTGGGTGGCGAAAGGCGTCGCGCCAGGCTTGAGGTGGATTCTCATCGGGGGGCCTGTCATCTTCTTGAGCGGCGTCTTCTGGAGGTCGGACTTGGAGACAAGGACGTCGCTGAACTGGCGAAGAAAGAACTCCCGGGCGGCAGCAGGTGTGGTCATGGCTGAGACAGGTATCTCTGCACACCTGTTGAGGTGTGTCACGGCGAGGATGGGCTTTGGGAACTCGGATGAGACGATGGCCAAGTCCTGACAATGGCCACATGACAAGAGAGGGGTTTGGATGCCCTCGTGGACGTGGACTGTGGCAAGGCAAGACTTGGGACCGAGCTGTAATGTTGCCTTGAAGCAACCCAAAGCTGGAGACATCGGGGACCCGTCCGCTGTGAGCACGTCGTTCATGGCTGTGGGTGACAGGCTACTCCTGGGAATGTTGAGGGCGTCCAGGTGTGTTGGTCCAATCACCGTGATGTCCGCGCCCGTGTCAGGTATCATCAGGAGGTTGGAAGAGTTGGTACCGTAGGACAGACGAACATTGACGGGCTTGGGGGACCTGTCACTCGAGGCATCATCCACGCGTCGGCATCCTTTGTTGTTCTTGGGAGACGGTGAAGAGACGTTTTGACCTGGAGATGGAGGCTTCTTGGTGGACCCGCAACACTTGGCGAAGTGTCCTTGCTTGTTGCAAGCGTTGCATGAGGCCTTGTTGGCGGGACATCGAGGTGTGCGGGGCCAATGGCCTTGAAACCCGCAGTTTCGACATGTACTATCAGCCGCAGGGCACTTTCCTGGACCGTGCTGGCGCTGACAGCTTCTGCAGGATTCGGGGGAAAAAACTGGTGACTGTGACGGGGGCTGTGGAGAGGACGCCGTCTGCATCTGGCGTTGATTCCTCTTGTAGGTGGAGACGGCGTGAACTTGAGATGGCGATGAGTGTATAGCTGAGGCAGCCTCTCTTGTGGCCTCATACGACCTGCAACAGGTGACGAAGTCGGTGAGGGGAGAGGCGGCGTCAAGGGTGAGGAGTTTCTGAAGCAGGTCCTCGTCACGTACACCCATCAGCAAGATCATCTTGAGCTGGATCTCAGCACAGGTTACAGGATCGCCTGTACATAGGTCCACCTCGGCTGCTAGGTCCTTAAGTCGTGCATAGAAGTCTGAGAATGATTCCCCAGAAGCTTGTTTGCAGGATAGCAGTTCCCTGCGACGCAAAGCTTCATTGCGGAGGCCACGGAAATGACTCTGCAAGGCGTCTAAGACCTCTTTCACTGACATGGAGGAATCAGGGGGAATGGCTAGCGTGTGCTCTAGGAGGCGTTGGACTTCGAGGGAAATGCACGATCTTAATTGGATGAGTTGTTTATGAGGGGGCATTCGGTTGAGGTCAGACATGACAGCAAAGTCTTCGAAACGACGTCGCCATTGACGGTATACTTGATATGTTGCATCAGATTGAAGGGGTGGGGGGCTGGTAACTGAAGACTTGCTGTGCAGGGGTGTGCTCGGGACGGCAAGCGGTGGAGGAGGCACGGAGAGGTCGACGAGAGTTGAGACTGGAGCAGGTGGTTGAGAAGGCACTGAGGTATACCCAAGGGGGCTAGGTGACGTGTGAGGAGGCGTTGTCTGAAGGATAGATGAAGAGGCTGAAGCTGGCGAATTGGTTGTGGCAGCTGGTGAAGTCGTCCTCGTTGTCAGCAATTCCAATAGTCCCAGGAATTTGTGGGTATCAGCTTGGTGTTGTTGTTGAAGTTGAAGACGGTAAGCTGATTCCTCTGACTGTCTTGACAATTCCTCTTGACGTCTTGACAATTCCTCTTGACGTCTTGACAATTCCTCTTGACGTCGTTTTTCCTCCTCTAATTGACGTCTTTGGGCTTCCTTCTCTTGGGAAACTTGTAGGAAGTGAATTAACTGACGTATATCCTGGCTCCCGTCCTTTGAATTTGGCGCGCTCGGCGTGTGAGGCGTGAGGGGGGGTGGGAGGGTCTGTGAGGCTTCGTCTTCCTCATAATCCTCATCTAAATTTCCCAGCAAATCGTCGTGGTCAGACATCTCGTGTTTGGTATGGTTGCGATGGGAAAGACAAGGAGAATAAGGTGAAGTGCTATGTTTTCGTCAATGTACTTGCTTAAGTGCAGGAACTGGCGGGCAAGTAAAAGAGTATTGACTAATATTTGTGGAGTGAGAGAAGGCGGCTGGCAGCGGTGTACTCCGCGCGCCCGGGCGGGGCTGGTGGTGACTCAGTCAGGGGGAGTCAGTCAGTGGCTTCTAGGCCTACGTGGACGGGGGGTGTATGCCGGAGGTGCTGTCTTGGAGACTGGGCTGAAGGCGTCTCTGCTACCTGTAGGGCCGCAGAGACATAGCAAACAGACATAAAAGGCACTGCACTTCACTTAGGGCACTTCACAAGGTCACAAAGCACTTTAAATCCAGGGGCACCGTGGAGTATATCTTCTGGGCGGGAAACAGAGGAGGCCGGGGTACAGACTAGGCCGGCTTTTGCAACTTGTGAACTGTCGTGTTGGAGCTACTCAACTGCGCCATGTGGTGGGATGAAATCCTAGACAAGGTTCTTCAAACTCCAGAGCACGAGCAGTAGATATATTCAATAAGTGGTACAAGACTTGGCGTGATAGCCGACCGATACAGAAGCGGGAACTAGGGACCCCGGGCCGTGTGTAGGCCGAGGCTGATCTGAGGCAAGTTGTCTAGCTGGGCAAGGAGAGTTGCTAGACATCACTAGGACAATAAATGAGGTCTTCTAATTACTCGACTAGCGCGGTACAGACATAGTATATCGGGACATAGTGAGTGAACATAGGCATTAGACATAAGCATAGATATCAGACATGCTATGATAATATGGTAATACAGACATGTGAATAAATGGTATAATGAATGGTAACAGAGTCCTGCCGTCAGGCGTGTTCACATATCTTGGTACCCACATATCTATACAAATTATTCCAAAGACGTTTATGAGCGAGACTACAGTATGTACCTGTAGTATGAAGAGACGTTACCTATTATTTTCCGTTTACTTTTGGCGGAATTAAGTGAAATATAATTAAAATACGGTGAAATATGATTGTCCTTTATATCACGACCAAGATATTTTTTAACCGATTGACAATGTTTACACATATTCATTTATTGCATACAAGTTGAGAACACAACGAAGGTAACGCTAATTATATAACTAATTATGAATTTATTAATTGTTGGAAAAATTTTAATTAGCTGCTGTAAATGCTAATGATCTCACACACAGACAGAACTGAAAATGCTGAAACGAACGTTATCTGAATAATATTGAGCGAAAAGTTATGAAAATTGAGTTTTGATTTTAAAAGTGTTTCTAAAAGTATAATGATTCATGGCCCAGGGCCAATGGTCTATTTCCGAGTCACTGTCATAGAGAGATTGGACTTGATTCATTTCTCTTCCCGCCGGTGGTGGGGACGACTGGACACTCAGTTGAACCATATTAGATCGTATTGGCCTTCACGAAACGTCCAGCCATTGGTCTCTGGCTTTACCTCTGTCATGTCAGAATTGTCAGCATTTTTCCACATCAACGAAATGTAATTTGCCCTCAACGATTGTTGTCTCAGAGTGGAGCGACATGGGGGCAGGGATCTGGGGTTTGTCCCTTTGACTGTCTCCAGTAGTGTGTGTTTATCGTGAGCCTGTGTTTGTTTATGAAGATATTGTAGCCAGTTCTGTTTACTGTCTCACTATATGAACCTCTCAGTATTTTCTTTTGTCTCCTGTGATGAATTTTTGAATTCCAATTCCCCAAAAGTAATTTGAAGTGATCATTCTTCTCTAAGATCACCAGCAGTCTCAGCTTTCCCTTGCTCTTTAGTGCAGGAGAGTAGTCAAGACACGTCAGTGCAGCCAGGTCAGGCGGTGCTGTACACAAAAGCTGTCCAAACACATTTGCCAAGTTGATGACATCTATGTATCGTGTAGTATTGACACCTGATTGTCCAATACCCGCAAGCAACTTGTAAAATACATTTTATATTGAATTCTATCAGTAAACGTATGTCATGTGTCGCATGACCCGTGTGTCAGCTTCAACATGCTTCTCTTCTCGATCCCCTCACTCGTCTGTTGTCATACGCCCATCCGTCACCTTGTATTCTTACCAAGTTTCACCCACTGCATAAATCAACTTTTTCATCCCCATCATGACACAGTACCCATTTGACTTACATCTTGGGAAAACAAATAGGAAAAGTCCTGAATGATGACGATGACAGCACTCCCACATATTGTCTTGGTGTTGTGCTGTGACCTGTGACGAGGTGGTGTCTGGTCTGGGCAAGTTGTACCCCGGATACAGTGTGACCTTTGTAACCTGATTAAAATTTTGTAAGCGATGAGACATGTGCAGGGAGGGAATTAGGAAGGGTGAGACATGTGCAGGGAGGGATTGGGAAGGGTGAGACATGTGAGGGAGGGATTGGGAAGGGTGAGACATGTGCAGGGAGGGATTGGGAAGGGTGAGACATGTGCAGGGAGGGATTGGGAAGGGTGAGACATGTGCAGGGAGGGATTGGGAAGGACTCAACCAATCATGTTAGGCATATAGCTTCATACTGAATTGGCCAAATTCTTTCTACACTAAGGCGCTGACCACCGCCACCACCACCACCACCGCCATCCACCACCACCACTACTACCACCACCACCACCCCCACCACCGCCATCCACCACCACCACTACTACCACCACCACCACCCCCACCGCCATCCACCACCACCACTACTACCACCACCACCA
>CAUDMG010000256.1:112500-142500 GCA_958450375.1 Homarus gammarus
CCAGGGGACCAAGATGGGACCACTGTGCTTCCTCATCCTGATCAACGACGCTCTATCGGACACTCCTCACAGGTGGAAGTACGTGGATGACTGCACTGTGGGGGCTTCAGTGGACAACACTGCACCAGACTATTCATCGCTACAAGGCACCCTGGACAGGCTACAGGCATGGGCTATGGAGAACAAGGTCACCATCAACCACACCAAAACCGTAGTCATGCACATCAATACCGCCACCACTCCAGTGCAAGCCCCAGCAGTCACAGTGGGTGCTCATCCTCTCCAGCAGGTGCAGTCTGCCAAACTCCTGGGTGTAACTACAGACAACAAACTGGACTGGAAGGACCATGTAAATAACACAGTCAAGGCAGCCTTGTACCGTCTCTACATGCTACGACGACTTAGGTCACTTGGGACACCCACGCCAGAGCTGAGGACCATCTACAACGCCTTTATTCTCCGAAAACTAACGTATGCATCACCAGCCTGGTCGTCTTCTCTCAACTCCACCCAGCAACGTCAGCTAGAGAAGGTACAGAAAAGGGCCTGCAGAATCATGCTCGGCACAGAATACTCCGGCTACACCAACGCTCTCTCCACCCTGGAAATGCCATCCCTCAGTGACCTCCACAACCAAACACTGGAAAGATTTGGCAGTGGACTACTGCACCACCCTCGTCATCGCCACCTCCTGCCCCCCACCCAACTCGCGCAGTCCGCCACTACAACAAAATTCATCCCATAAGAGCCCGCACCGATAGATATAAGAACAGCACCATCCCATCTATTGTTAAAATAATAAACAACTCCTGATTTATGTACTGTACAGCCCTGTAAATGTATTCAATGCATATTATATCATTATGTCTAAATCAAATGTAAGTCTGTATATTTTCAGCCACCGGCTGCAACTCTATTAATAAACCGTTTTTTATTATTATTAAATACATACAAACATACATACATACATACACATATATATAACAACACCAACCTAGAGAAGTCGACTTGTGAAAGAGACCTAGGGGTACTTATAAGCCTGGACCTACGGCCTAGAAAACAGTGCGTTAATGTTCGAAATAAGGCAAACAGAGTATTGGGTTTTATATCTAGAAGTGTAAGTAACAAGAGTGCAGAGGTCTTATTGCAACTATATCTTGCGCTAGTCAGGCCGCACCTCGATTATGCGGTTCAGTTCTGGTGCCCCTATTATAGAATGGATATAAATTCACTAGTCGGTGCAGCGAAGAATCACAAAAATGATTCCGGGACTTAGAAACCTTCCATATCAGGATAGGTTAAAGAAACTTAACTTGCATTCCCTAAAAAGACGAAGAGTGCGGGGAGATATGATAGAAGTACTTAAGTGGGTGAAAGGAATCAATAAAGGGGATATAGATAAAGTTCTTATAATATCCGAGCAGGATAGGACTCGGAGAAACGGATTCAAGTTGGATAAGTTTAGGTTTAGGAGGGAGATAGGAAGAAACTGGTTCACAAATAGGGTGGTGGACGAGTGGAACAAGCTTAGCAACTTTGTAGTAAGTGCGGGAACTCTGGAAAGTTTCAAAAGGAGGCTAGATAGATTCATGGATGATAGAGAGTGGTAGTAACTCTCGACAGGAGCTGCCATGCACACTGCACAGGCCAACCGGCCTATTGCAGACTCCTTATTTTCTTATATATATATATATATATATATATATAAATTGTTTTTATTGCGTAATTTTAACTTATATGGCACTTTGGGGGCGGGGAAGAGTAGGAATTTTGATATATGTAATTTTCTTTTTTGGGGGGAACGTGTGTGTGTGTGTGTCCACCATTACAAGGCCTCAAGAGACTACAATACAACAAATTGACTCATCATTTTACTCTCGTCTGTAGTAAACGGGATCAAGACGGAACAAGACGTGACATGATCACTAAACACTTCTCTACTGACGTCAAGGAAACCTGACCCTTGACTTATGAGCAAAAGGTCACCAAAACATTGTTATTGACGTAAGTGTTGTGTTGGTGACGTAAGTGTTGGGTTGGTGACGTAATGAAATAATCGTGTAAGACTGTCATGGTTGTGTTAAATCCTGACAAGATACCGGTTATTCTCTGCAGCTGACCCAGGCTCCCGTCAGAAGTGTGTGGGACTGACGACTGTGCAACGTTTCTCACCTAACCTAACGCACAGGTTTCCTCTTTATATCTTGTGTCTTCCTCCATACATCATTGTCAATCATTAACAGTTATCATTCATCATCATTTCTTCACTCTAATCTGGCGGGTGACCCTCTAGACCTCAACTGTTCTGTCGCTCTATAAAAAGATAAAATGAAAGGCTAAAAAGACCAACTGCAGCTCGTATAGAGGCAATTCTCTCCTTTCCATTGCTAGGAAGATTCTGGCACAGACTCGCTTGTACCCTCGTTAATTAAGTTGTCTTTGAGCCCTAAAGTGGATTCCGTGAAGGGAGAGACACCACTGATATGATTTTCGTGGCTCAACTGTTGCAAGGGAAGTGCCGGGAACAGCGCCAACATCGACCTAACTAAAGTGTTTGACACCGTCAGCAGCGATGCTCTCTGGCGACTTATGGAACATCTAGCTAAGCTGTCCCACACAGTTTGTGAAGATGGTCCGAGGCCTAGATGAAGGTTTGGTCGAGAGAGGACGGGACGCTCTGTGCACCTTTAACATCTCCGACGGGGTAAAGAAACGGCGTGTCCTTGTCCCCTTACTTTTCTGCATCTTCACTGTCGTTGTCATCACCACCACCACAACAGAAATAGACCGCCGAGTATATATCAGGTCTCACAGACCGACGACTCTTTAACCTCAGCAGACAACACGCTTCTACCAGAGTGAACAGCGCTTTAACTACTGAGTTACCGACGACTTCTCCTTAGTGACCCATAAGGAACAAGACTTGTAGACAATTGGCGACAATTTTGCTGATGCAATCGGCGACTTTGGCCTCGACATCAGCCTCGTAAGAACTGAGGCCTCCATCAACCACCTCCGGGACACCCCAAATCGACGCTAACATCACCATTAATGGAAATCTAATTAAACCCATGCAGTCATTCACTTATCTGGGCAGTGTCATCTCTACTGACGCCATCATCAACTCAGAAGCCACCCAAGATAACAAGAAAACTGCTCCAGCTTTCGAAACGCTGAGAAAACTTGTGTGTGACGACAGGCGCCTCACCCATAGGATTAAAGTTCAGGTATATGTTGCTGCAATCCTTCCACCTCTCCTGTATGGCAATGAACCCTGGGTAACCTACCGTTACTACCTAATATCCCTGGAGCAGTTCCACCAGAAGAAGGTCCGGGTCATCCTAAATATTAAATGGCAGGATCGTACCCTGACCACCAGGGACCTCAGATGAGCTGGATGCACCATCATCATTAAAGCACAGTTACGCTGGTCAGGTCCACACGGGCGACGATAGGATGATCAAACAACTACCTTGTAATGAACTGTGCTGGGGAAAGCGTCAAGCGGGAGGCCAACACAAACGTTTTAAAGACACACTGAAGAAAACTGTGAAACTTTCCAAACTCTGGGAAGGTTTAGCCCATGACAGATCAGCCTGGCGAACGTCCACCAAAGCAGTCATCCATCACTCAGTATTTCATCGTACCCAGTCAGCCACCTGCAGGAGAGCCTACAAGCACCTGCTGGCACAGCAGGTTGGTCCAGTTCACACCTCTGGTGGCGCGTGACGTTCGCGGACTGTACTCATCAGCCATAACTATGAAGAGACAGTTAAGTGACTGGCGCGGCAGAGGTCACCAGCGTCTGGCTGGTGACCTCTGAAGACCTCAGTAAGACTGTCATGGTCATAACATGAGTAAGACTGTCATGGTCATAACTGAGTAAGACTGTCATGGTCATAACTGAGTAAGACTGTCATGGTCATAACTGTGTAAGACTGTCATGGTCATAACTGAGTAAGACTGTCGTGGTCATAACTGAGTAAGACTCTCTACCCCCCACCATCTCCCTACCCCAATACCTACTACTTTCCTACCCTCACCCGCGCTACCTCCCTGCCCCCCACCCCCACCCACCCCCTTACACCTACAGTAACAAGGCGTCACCAGAAACATAGACTGGAAAATCTTTCACCCATTGTCGCTGTCTGTCTGTCTGTCTTTCTAGCTGTCAGTCTGTTTCTCTTTATATATCTCTGTCTCTCTTTCTTTTTATTCATTTTTGCCTTCATCGCCCTTTCTTTCTTTTTTCACTGTTTCTATTTACGTTTTTCCTTTTTTTTATTTGGAGTTTTTGCATTTTTTTCGTCTCAAAGTTCCTCTTTTCAGGTTATTTTGGACGTTTCGTAAAGCTCTTCATTTAGTATCTTTTTGTGTTCCGATTTTTGAACTTTATTGTTTTAAATTTGAACTTTATATGTTTTATACATATTATTAATTACGATTTTTTTTACACTTTATCCTTCATTTCTTTTACATTTTCGCTGACTTTTTTTTACGATTTTTTTCTTTCTTGCATTTTTTTTACAATTTCATATCTGAGTTTTTTTCCGTTTTACATTTTTCATCTCCAAGAAGTGATGAAGTTATGAATAAAATACAAACACACACACACACACACACACACACACACACACACACACTGGAAAGGTTTTGGCAGTGGACTACTGCACCACCCTCGTCATCGCCACCTCCTGCCACCTGCAGCCCCCCACCCACCTCGCGCAGTCCGCCACTACAACTAAATTCAGCCCATAAGAGCCCGCACCGATAGATATAGAACAGCACCATCCCATCTATTGTTAAAATAATAAACAACTCCTGATTTATGTACTGTACAGCCCTGTAAATGTATTCAACACATATTATATCATTATGTCTAAATCAAATGTAAGTCTGTATATTTTCAGCCACCGGCTACAACTCTATTAATAAACCGTTTATTATTATTATTATTATTATTATTATCATTATTATTATTATTACACACACACACACACACACACACACACACACACACACACACACACACACACACACAGCCCTCCATACCCCCTTGTCCCTATGAGAGAGAGAGAATTATAGCAAATATTCGAAAGAGTGAAACTGAGTTATGGCTTATATGAGAAAGAGAGAGAGAGAGAGAGAGAGAGAGAGAGAGAGAGAGAGAGAGAGAGAGAGAGAGAGAGAGAGAGAGAGAGAGAGAGAGAGAGAGAGAGAGAGAGAAATCAGAGAAAGCTTTTTAATGTGTGAGAGCCAGGACACAAAAGTAGCCGTTCTGCAACACGCACTAATGTCTCTGGCTCACTGGGGGACGTCAAGTACCAGTGGAAAAAACTACAAGAAAAAAAAGGAACATGACTTTTTTCTCTTTGTTTCCCCATTTTTTCCTCTTTGTCCTGAACACAAAGTTGAAAATCTGGAGATGTGAGACGAAAGATTTATATTTTTTATTTTTTGAAATGATTGATTTTTTTTATGTATTTTTGCTTATTATTTTGTCTAATTTTTCTATTAATATTTTTTTTTTGCTTGTGAGTCCTCCGTGTTCTTTGTGACCTTCGACCGTAACTTTTGACCTTGACTGTGACCTTTGACCGTGACCTTTGACCTTGACACCTTGACTGTGACCTTTAACCGTTACCTCTGACCATAACCTTTAACCTTGACTGTGACCTTTGACCCTGACCTTTACACCTTTACTGTGACCTTTAACCGTTACCTCTGACCATAACCTTTGACCTTGACTGTGACCTTTGACCGTGACCTTTGACCTTGACACCTTGACTGTGACCTTTGACCTTATGTTTTTTATTATTAATATTTTTGTTCAAATTACAATATCCATTATCGTTATTATTTATACCAATATAATCATCGTCATCGTCATCGTCATCATCATCATCATCATCATCATTATTAATTTATTCGATAATATATAAAAGAACTTCCTAATTCCAGAAACACTTACAGATACGTGCAACACCTCCTGATGACGCCTGCAAGAAGCACCTATTGACTTTTGCAACACTACAGTTAAGTGAGTGTTGCGTGATAATTACAACTTGTGGAACATATTCTAAAGGTATTAAGAAGCATGAGCGTTAGTACTGATTAAAGACTACAATACAGTGTGGGTACAGTACTAGAGAGAGAGAGAGAGAGAGAGAGAGAGGAGGTGAAAAGAAAAGAGAAGAGAGAGACAGAAATAGACGAAGAGAGAGATATAGAGATATGATAAGCGTATAGGAAAGCTACGTGTATTGTGATGCCTTGAACTCTCTCTCTCTCTCTCTCTCTCTCTCTCTCTCTCTCAATACTCATCCAATGAACATCCATCGTCCGGTGACAGCGTAACCAACACCTCTCTCTTACACTCGCTCTCAAAGTCACTGGACACGCCTGAGAGACTGACTTGCTGGAACGAGACTTTGAAGTGCTGGAACGAGACTTTGACCTGCTGGAACGAGACTCTGACCTGCTGGAACGAGTCTTTAAACTGCTGGAACTAGATTCTGAATTGCTTTAACGAGTCTTTAAACTCCTGGAGCGAGACTTTAAACTCCTGGAACGAGACTTTGAACTACTGGAACAAGTCTTTAAACTACTGGAACGAGATTCTGACCTGCTGGAACGAGACTTTGAACTACCGGAACAAGACTTTAAACTCCTGGAAAGAGACTCTAAACTGCTGGAACGAGATTTTAAACTGCTGGAACGAGTCTCTAAATTATTCACCCACTCATAGATGGCGCTGTACTCTCCCATGCGTCTCTCTGTACAGTTTTGAACAAGAATAAACAGAGAGTGATCCATTCCTGCCATACTTCCAGTGACTATCTTCACGGTTTGCGCTTTTACCGGTACAATTAGGCTGATTGACCCTTCATGTTATCTCAAGGGCCAGGGGGTAAAGATAACCTTATCCTGGGGTGATAAAACAACGGGGTTATGTCATTCTCCCCAGCTTCACCTCCTCCCTCACTCCCCCTCCCTCACCCCCCCCCTCCCTCACCCCCCTCCCTCACCCCCCCTCCCTCACTCTTGTTGCGGTGTGTGACCTTTTTTATTAGAGGTAATTAGATGGTAATAATGATAGTGATAATGATAATAATAATGATAGTGATACAAATGATAATGATGATGAAAATGATGATAATAATAATAATATAAATAAAAATAACATATAACCACAGAGATAAAATGATGAACAATTGAACCTATAATAGAGGTCTCGAACTGTTGTCCCCTGAGTGTAAAGACGAGTGTTGTGCCACTATACCATCCCCAACAGTATTACAATTCAATGGTGAAGTCAAGTACTGAACACCTCCACTTATCAGCTTCTCCACCGCACACCTGAAACTCTACTAGATTTTGGGAGTGAAATAATTTGTAACGGGTTAAATAATAATAATGAAAATAGGAAGACACATAGATAGATAGATAGATAGACACACACACAAAGATAAATATATATTCAAACGTGTGTGTGTGTGTGTGTGTGTGTGTGTGTGTGTGTGTGTGTGTGTGTGTGTGTGTGTGTGTGTATGTCCATTTATTTATTTTTTCCTGCTCTCTCTCTCTCTCTCTCTTTCTCTCTCTCTCATAGCCTTAGCAGTTTCCTATCCTAGCTGTTTACTAATCTAGCTCTTTCTTATCCTAGCAATCAACTATTCTTGCAGTTAACTATCCTAGAAGTTATATATCCTAGACGCTCCTTATCTAACCTAGCACTACTCAATCCTAGCAGTTCATTGTCCTAGAAGTTATCTATCCTAGCACTTGGTTATCCTAGCAACTCCTTATCCTAGAATTATATGTCCTAGGAGTTTTATATCCTGTCAGACTGTTATAAATGACTGGCTGACCGTCTGATGTTAACTGTCACGCTCAGGGTAAGTGGAGGGAGGGAGGGAAGGAGGGAGGGAGGGAAGGAGGAAGGAGAGGGTAAGTGGGAGGGAAGGAGGAAGGAGAGGGTTAGTGGGAGGGAAGGAGGAAGGAGAGGGTTAGTGGGAGGGAAGGAGGAAGGAGAGGGTAAGAGGGAGGGAAGGAGAGGGTTAGTGGGAGGGAAGGAGGAAGGAGAGGGTAAGTGGGAGGGAAGGAGGAAGGAGAGGGATAGTGGGAGGGAAGGAGGAAGGAGAGGGTAAGAGGGAGGGAAGGAGGAAGGGTTAGTGGGAGGGAAGGAGGAAGGAGAGGGTAAGAGGGAGGGAAGGAGAGGGTTAGTGGGAGGGAAGGAGGAAGGAGAGGGTAAGTGGGAGGGAAGGAGGAAGGAGAGGGTTAGTGGGAGGGAAGGAGGAAGGAGAGGGTTAGTGGGAGGGAAGGAGAGGGATAGTGGGAGGGAAGGAGGAAGGAGAGGGTTAGTGGAAGGGAAGGAGGAAGAAGAGGGTTAGTGGCAGGGAAGGAGAGGGTTAGTGGGAGGGAAGGAGGAAGGAGAGGGTTAGTGGAAGGGAAGGAGGAAGAAGAGGGTTAGTGGCAGGGAAGGAGGAAGAAGAGGGTTAGTGGGAGGGAAGGAGAGGGTTAGTAGAAAGGAAGGAGAGGGTTAGTGGGAGGGAAGGAGGAAGGAGAGGGTTAGTGGAAGGGAAGGAGGGGGGACGACTGGAAGAAGGGAAATAGAAAGGTTATTGAAGAGAAAGAGGGAGGGATAATTGAAGGGAGGGTGGGAAAAAGTGGGTTTGAAGGGAGAGAGAGAGAGAGAGAGAGAGAGAGAGAGAGAGAGAGAGAGAGAGAGAGTGCGCCACCACACACACACACACAGCTAAGGCACCACCACTCAGAGCTCGCCAGTGTGCGTGGTGAGCTGGTGAGGGAAGGATCACCCCGTCGTCGCTCGCTCCCCGGGGCGCTAAACACCTCCCCTCCCCCACTTGCTCTCCCAGGGGTGCTCAGTTCTGTCCTCTGCTGCTGCTCCCCCCACAAGTGTTCAGTTCTCCCCCACTGTTCCTCCCCAGGGGTGATAATTGCCCTAGTTCTCCTCCTCTTAAAAGCCTCCAAGAAGAGATAATTAAGATTACTTAGTTGGTTTATAACTTTGACGGGGAAGATGAGAGAGAGAGGGACTTTATACACGTTAAACTTGGGATTGTTTGATGCTGCTGCTGCTGCTCTATAAGGACACGATGTTCATTACTGCAGCTAAACTCTGGTGCAATACCTTCAAAGAGACTGTGAAATGCGGTGTGTAGAAAAAAAAATCCTCGGCCAACAATACGTAATTTATGACCTCATCTGAAAACTGTCGTAATTAATCATTGAAAAACTTTTGTAGAAGAAACATTTAAAACAAACTCGAGATAAAAAAGAAGATATTTATTCATTATTTCATTCCCATAATCGAACTTTATTTTGAAAGCTAATAACTCCCAAACCCCCCCCCCAAAAAAAACAACTTATGAAACTGAACTTTTGACTCAACAGCTATACGAAGGCCAGTGAATATACAGGTTTAATGCAGACGTTCCCGGTATGGTGTGTTTGAAGTCTGCCTCTGTATTGATGTAAGTTCAATACGGCGTGACCTAGTGGACCTCCCTTCATTATAATTGGCCCCGTGTCGTCAGCCCCTACCTACTACCCCTCTCCTCCTCCTCCTACAGAGAGACGTAGGATAAGGCTGGTCCATCCTACATCCTACACACTGAGAGTATAAAACATCAATCCTTGTCTCTATTTACTTAAGGTTAAGGATATCTGTTTAATCCGATTTCCTGACGGATTAAAGAACGATTCCTTATCCATTTCTGTGGTTATAATTCGAGATAGGATAAGGCTGATCCATCCTATACACTGAATAAGATAAAGGGTGAATCCTTCTCCCTCCTGTAAAGCTGGTTAGGTTAGGTTAAGGATGTTTTTTTATCCTACCCACTGACAGACGAAGGAACGTTGCTAAGGATAAGTTCTGTCATATCCCACGTACTGCAGGAAGTAAAGCAATATCCTTTTATCATTCTCATATATCCTTAAATCCTTCCTCCTACTTGTCGTCTAGGATTCATTACGAGGCATTAAGGGATTACTCGACGTCATCCTAATCAACGGAAAGACATCTACTTATCCTACTAATAATAAAACCCCTTAATCCTAACTACTGAAAATATCTAAAATCCTTCTTCTCTCTCGTAGGATTTATTACACACGTAGATATTAAGGATGATTTTCCTTCACTCTATCTACTGAGACTGAAGGATATGTCTCCCTTATCCTAACTAGTTTCTCCAAAAATCCCTCCCATCCTAAGAAAGACGTCAAAATAAAAGGAAATCAGGAAGAATTAAATTAAAAGAGGAAGAAGAAAAACAGAGGAAGAAGAATTCAAGAGGAATAAAGAAAACCAATAAAAGTTAATAAAGAAGAAAAATATAACGGATAAAACACTGGAGAAAAATAAGATAAAACAGAGACATTAAAGAGGAAATTAGATAAAATAAGAGAAAATCAAGAAAAAATACGGAAATAAAAGACTAAATCAAGAAGAAATACGTAAATAAGAGAAAATCAAGAGGAACTAAAGACCGTTAAGAGAAAACGAAGAAAGAATAAATAAAAAGAGGAGAGAAAGAAAAAAATAAGGAAAAATTTACACAATCAGAAGAAACAAGAAAATTTAAAACGTCTTTAGAGGAAAAAAAGTAAAAAAATCAACCAGAATTAAAAACAAAACAAAAACATTATTTTCCTGAAACTGAAACTAGAAAATTCTTATAAAATGAAACAAGAATTGAATCCCCTTACAAAAATATACCACTGAAACTCGCGTGGAAAAATATCGAAACCACTGAAATCAGAAACCAATATAATACCATAATATTAAAACCAATGACATTTGAAACCTAAAAGAAATTTCTCATTACTGACTCTGATGGGATCTGAAACCATAGAAAACTCCCATTATCGAAACCAAAGAGACTTGAAACCCATCCCATTAAAAGAAAACAGTATAGAGGCTCCAGTAATGTGATCTAAAATCCCAGAAAACTGTACTAAAACTACTATGAAATCTTAGAAACCTTTTAATAGTGAAACCATAGATATTTGAAACCACATCAAAACCTCTATTAATAAACAGAGACTTGAGCCCATAAAAACCTCTCTATATCGGAACTAAGACTCGAAACCTTGGAAAACTCGTCATATTGGGATCTGAAACCACAAAAAAAATGGTTTATTGTTGCGGTAATAAAAGTCTTAAGTGGTAATGGAAACAGAGAGTGTGACCCTCATCTCCTCCTGACCTCAGCTAACATTACCGTGTGTGAGGGAGTGAAGGAGAGAGAGGGAGTGAGAGAGAGAGAGAGAGAGAGGGAGTAAGGGAGTCAGTGAATGCAGAGTATAACAGGGCCGATCAGGTGTGAGCGAGGCGTTCACCTGTGCGGCGCTCAGCCAATCATGATCTTCCATCGTCCCCTCGTTCTAGTGACCTTTTTTCTCGTCGCCATGGCAACTGTTCGCTCACAGGAGGAAGACGAAGGTGAGTACAGGTGTCAAAAATAAATGAATCAACAGCAGGTGTTTCCTCTCATTAACGAGATTTAACATAATTTTTTTTAAGCTAGTTGTTAACGCTCGTCATACGTGCACAGGTAGACGTTAACACCAGGAAGTTTCGTAATTATAATTTGTTTTACCATCAGTAAGTCACATAATTAAACATTGTTAACATCATAGGTGTGACAAGAGGTAGTTGTCAGGTGATGATTAAAAATACCAGGTGTTGAGGTAATTAACACGACTAAACATTACCTGGTTGTTCGGTAATACTCAGGTGTTGTAGGTGATAACACAAGTAAACATTGTTAGTTGTTAAACATTTGTGAGATAGGGTTAAAATCATGACTAAAAACAGTATCGCTGCCTAACACATAAAGAATAAACATTATTACCTGCCAGAGATATTTGTTAAAGAAAATAAACATTGAAACTAAACACTGGTGGTAGTTTAGAAGAGCCTTATATAGTGATAACAATTACGAATTAACAAGGACAACAGTTAAACATCTTGCCTTAAGAGATAATGTTATGCATGTATCTGGTCAAACTAAACATTGATAGTTGTTAAAAATGTTACTAAAATATTATGATGATAATTATTACTAGTAAACACTAATAAAACATAAAAAACTTTCTAAAACACGATAACATGACATAATTTTTTGAATATAAACACAACACATTTGAACATACTGTTGAGCGAAAACAGGATTACTGAACATCGAAAACTTATTTATTATGTATTTAGAATAAAGTGAGATGTTAACGAAAGATGTATTGTATAACGAACGATGCATTGTATAACCTTCCTTACACACGAAACATAATAACATATAGAGTTATGTAAACATTAGTTAATCTTGCAATATTATAATTTGAATATATGAGGAAAAATAGATGATTATTTTTAACAATGGAAAATATTATATGAATCACTAGGAAAATTAAGATGGTTGGGAAATTCATCACAAAGAAGTACACTCACACACACACACACACACACACACACACACACACACACACACACACACACACACACACACACACACACACTTCTAAAACAAGTAAAATTTCGACAATTTCACAAAAAGCCCAAAATATACGCGAAAAAAAAAAATCGTTTTACACACTAATTCTTTTTTCCTACAAATGAATTATTTTTGTGTGCAGGAAGAAAAATTCTCTCCCATTTGACCATAATCTTTCTCATCAAAACATTACTCAGACTAAAACTGTAGGGGTAGGGGGTAGGGGGAGGAGAGGAGGGGGGGCAGGAGAGGGGGAGAGGTTGGGATGTAAGGTGGGGGAGGGGGAGAAGGGGGAGGGATTAAAGGAGGGGAAGGAGAAAAAGGGGGAGAGGAAGGGGGAAGGAGAGAGGGGAGGGAAGAGGGACCACTTTAATGGTTAATAGGGAGGGGATAGAAGGGAAGGGGAGGTGGGAGGGGAGGGGTTGGGAGGGGAGGTTGAACGATAGGGAAAAGGGGGGAAGAAGAGGAGATATTAGCCCTCACAGGTAGTGAAAATGGGGTTGATAGAGGGTAGGAGGGGGAGGGTAGGAGGGGGAGGGGGGAGGGTAGGAGGGGGGAGGGAAGAGGGGGGAGGGAAGAAGGGGGAGGGTAGGAGGGGGGAGGGTAGGAGGGGGAGGGTAGGAGGGGGGAGGGAAGAGGGGGGAGGGTAGGAGGGGGGAGGGTAGGAGGGGGGAGGGTAGGAGGGGGGAGGGTAGGAGGGGGAAGAGAGAGGATCGAGGAAAGGATATATCATTATGTTATTTATCACTTCTTTGGCGGAGGAAAGCTCATTCTCACTGTCTGTCTGTCTGTCTGTCTGTCTGTCTGTATGTCTTTCTCACTGTCTGTCTGTCTGTCTGTCGACCCACTTGACTATTATCCGCCCCCCTGGAGAACAACACTAATTACCTTATTGAATACAGTCTCAGAGCAACTTTGACACCATATTGTTCCCTCGCCTCTTATTACAGGTGAACCCGTGTGTGTGTGTGTGTGTGTGTGTGTGTGTGTGTGTGTGTAACCAGACATAAGCCACGCCCCTGGAGGTTGGGTGGTGGACGTGAAACAGCTGGTGGCGAGGCAGGAGGTCAGGTGATGGCTAAGGATGGGTCACTTCAAAGAGCCCAAGAGTCCTGGACTGAGAGGGTGGAGAGGGATGGGAGGGAATAAGTAGAAGGGGGACGGAGAGGGATATGAGAGGGAGGGTGGAAAAAGAGAGAGAGTAAAATAGGGAAGAGGTGAGGTAGAATACACGTTGTAGGAAAGAGGGAGAGAGGGAGGAAGAGGGTGTATTATTGAGGGAGGGAGAGAAAATGAGGGAGATAGGAAAAATGAAGATAACGTGAGGGAGGTAAAGAAAGAGTGATATAGAGAAAAGAGAGAGAGAGAGAAAGACTGAAAGAAAGGAGAGATACGTATATAAAATAGACAGACAGACAGACAGACAGACAGACAGACAGACAGACAGGCAGACAGGAACATACACACCCTTCCCAGCGCTGACCTACTCTCAGGTTAGGTAAGGTCTCAGGGCTGGACGACTCTCTCAGCTGTACGGTACATCAGAGCTCAGTATATCCTAGGACAAAAAGGTGTGTGTGTGTGTGTGTGTGTGTGTGTGTGTGTGTGTGTGTGTGTGTGTGTGTGTACCGTGACCCTACAGTGTGTATCAGTGTACCGTGGACCTCCAGACCCTTGTATACTTCAATTGTCTAACATTACCGAGTGTTAATATGTTAAATATGAAGTTAAATTCCTCTTTCTAGTTAGTTATCAAAGTTGTTTATTAAGGAGGGGGGTTAGTTGTGGTCTAGTGGGGGGTTGTTTATTAAGGGGGGGGGTTAGTTGTGGTCTAGTGGGGGGTTGTTTATTAAGGGGGGGGGTTAGTTGTGGTCTAGTGGGGGGTTGTTTATTAAGGAGGGGGGTTAGTTGTGGTCTCGTGGGGGGTTGTTTATTAAGGAGGGGGGTTAGTTGTGGTCTAGTGGGGGGTTGTTTATTAAGGAGGGGGGTTAGTTGTGGTCTAGTGGGGGGTTGTTTATTAAGGAGGGGGGTTAGTTGTGGTCTAGTGGGGGGTTGTTTATTAAGGAGGGGGGTTAGTTGTGGTCTAGTGGGGGGTTGTTTATTAAGGCGGGGGGTTAGTTGTGGTCTAGTGGGGGGTTGTTTATTAAGGAGGGGGGTTAGTTGTGGTCTCGTGGGGGGTTGTTTATTAAGGAGGGGGGTTAGTTGTGGTCTAGTGGGGGGTTGTTTATTAAGGAGGGGGGTTAGTTGTGGTCTAGTGGGGGGTTGTGTCGTGATGTGAGACTGGAAGAGACAATAAAGTTTTGAAGTATATAATGATAGTTGTAAACACACAGTAAAGTAACACACGAAGCTGTTATAATCAGTGTGTGTGTGTGTGTGTGTGTGTGTGTGTGTGTGTGTGTGTGTGTGTGTGTGTGTGTGTGTGTGTGTGTGTGTGTGTGTGTGTGTGTTTTAAATGAAAGGGTTAATTAATAAGAAGGAATGTACACCTCTATGTCGGTAGCTGGTATGTACACATGTATGTTAGAAGCTGGCGTTGTACACATGTATATTGACCGGTAGTGTGTACACCATCATAACCACAACACCATTAGCATTACAATAACACCACTACACAACAACACCACTACACCACAACACCATTAGCATTACAATAACACCACTACACAACAACACCACTACACCACAACACCATTAGCATTACAATAACACCACTACACTATCCTTAACGTAATATCCTTCAGATTCCTCGACTTATACAATGAACGAAAACAACACACACACACACACATACCGCTCTTTCAGTGGAAAATTGTCTTTTAAATATTCATGGTAAAATTTAAGTATTAGTTTATATTTTGATGGTAACTAAGTTGTTTTGGTTTGTTTTGACTTTTGTGGTGCTGTGGTGGTAGTGGTGCTGTGGTGGTAGTGGTGCTGTGGTGGTAGTGGTGCTGTGGTGGTAGTGGTGCAGAGGTGGTAGTGGTGCTGTGGTGGTAGTGGTGCTGTGGTGGTAGTGGTGCTGAGGTGGTAGTGGTGCTGTGGTGGTAGTGGTGCTGTGGTGGTAGTGGTGCTGTGGTGGTAGTGGTGCTGTGGTGGTAGTGGTGCTGTGGTGGTAGTGGTGCTGTGGTGGTAGTGGTGCTGAGGTGGTAGTGGTGCTGTGGTGGTAGTGGTGCTGTGGTGGTAGTGGTGCTGTGGTGGTAGTGGTGCTGTGGTGGTAGTGGTGCTGAGGTGGTAGTGGTGCTGTGGTGGTAGTGGTGCTGTGGTGGTAGTGGTGCTGTGGTGGTAGTGGTGCTGTGGTGGTAGTGGTGCTGTGGTGATAGCGGTGAAGTGGTGGGGATGAAGGTGCTGGGTTAGGGTGATAATGGTGCTGGTGGTGGTGGTAGTGGTGCATTGAAGTCACCCAGGAGCACAACCTTATCTTCTCTGGGAATAGAGGTTAGCACTCTGTCAAGGTAGGCATAAAAGGCCTTCTTGATGTCATCCTCTGCATCCAGTATTGGGGCATATGCACTGATGAAGAAGGCATGACGTGAGTGATTCAGTGGGACTCGGAGCGTCATGAGGCGCTCGTTGATCCCAACAGGCATTTAAGTTAGCCTGTGTAGGATGCATTGGCGGATGGCAAAGCCAACTCCATAAATGGGGTTTCTCCCTGCAGCAGGCTGACCCTTCCAGAAGAAGGTGTAGCCAGACCCCCGTCCTGTGAGTCGACCCTCGTCTGGGAGCCGGGACTCACTGATGGCTGCCATGTCGATGTTATACCTAGCCAGCTCTTTCAGGATGCTCATTTGTGCCAGTGTCCAGAAGGGTCCTGACATTCCATGCAGCGACCATAAGAGGTTGCATAGTTTGTGTTTGTTTTGATCTGTGATTATGATTGTGTTTTCGACCGCAAAAGGATGATCTTACCCAGTCATGTTGGTTCTTTAGGCAGGCTATGTTTAGGGCACCTTTTCTAGCCCCCCCCCCCCCCCCCCCCCCCCGTGTGGGGTGAGCAGAGTGGCTCCTCGAAAGGGCTGCTCAGTCGCCCAGACAAGACCGGATTGCACCGCTGCCTAGATCCCAGTGCATAAACGACCATCTTATCTGTGCCGCCCGTGTGCAGAGTTGTGACTAGAGACTCCCGGCAGTCGTCTCTGAGGCAGGAGCACAGGCTGCAATCTGCAATCCCTCATCTTGGCTCTCCTTTTCCTGATCCAGTAGTGCAAGTGTTGCAACAACTGGGGAGAGGGAGAGTTGCAATGGACTGCTGATAGTCCAGTTTGTTGGGTTTCGCCTTAGTAGCCTGTCCATCACGCATTGCCTTCGTCTGCCGGTGTTGTCGTTGGGTTCCCTTTTGGTCACCTCTTCCGCCTACACCGCCGTTGGGGTTTAACACACACACACACACACACACACACACACACACACACACACACACACACACACACACACACTTACTCTGACCAGAAACAGGATCAACATCTTTACAAAATCTTTCAAAAGGCTAATTTTATGCAGCCAACGTTTATTTTTTTCGCAGGACGGCTGAGTCCTTTCATGCCGTCCCTCCTGGAGTTAAGAACATAAGCCAATGGACTCTTTAAAGATACGCTTTCAAGTCGGCTTTTTTCTTTCTCTCTTTTCTTAATTCGTGAAGTTAATATTGAGAGTAATAAGACGAGGTTTGGATTCTATCTTTCTCTGTCTCTATCTCTCTCTCCCATATTCATGATATTAATTGATTTGCCAGTCAATGAAACAAATGTCGAGGGTGAAATAACTTCTCTCTCTCTCTCTCAGTCCATCATGATAATAACCACACGTCGAGGGTAAACTCTCTCTCTCTCTCTCTCTCTCTCTCTCTCTCTCTCTCTCTCTCTCTCTCTCTCAGTCCATCATGATATTAACCACACGTCGAGGGTAAACTCTCTCTCTCTCTCTCTCTCTCTCTCTCTCTCTCTCTCTCTCTCTCTCTCTCTCTCTCTCAGTCCATCATGATATTAACCACACGTCGAGGGTAAACTCTCTCTCTCTCTCTCTCTCTCTCTCTCTCTCTCTCTCTCTCTCTCTCTCTCTCAGTCCATCATGATATTAACCACACGTCGAGGGTAAACTCTCTCTCTCTCTCTCTCTCTCTCTCTCTCTCTCTCTCAGTCCATCATGATAATAACCACACGTCGAGGGTAAACTCTCTCTCTCTCTCTCTCTCTCTCTCAGTCCATCATGATATTAACCACACGTCGAGGGTAAACTCTCTCTCTCTCTCTCTCTCTCTCTCTCTCTCTCTCTCTCTCTCTCTCTCACTCCCTCATGATATTAACCACACGTCGAGGGTAAACTCTCTCTCTCTCTCTCAGTCCATCATGATAATAACCACACGTCGAGGGTAAACTCTCTCTCTCTCTCTCTCTCTCTCTCTCTCTCTCTCTCTCTCCTCTCTCTCTCTCTCTCTCTCTCTCTCAGTCCATCATGATAATAACCACACGTCGAGGGTAAACTCTCTCTCTCTCTCTCTCTCTCTCTCTCTCTCTCTCTCTCTCTCTCTCTCTCTCTCTCTCTCTCTCTCAGTCCATCATGATATTAACCACACGTCGAGGGTAAACTCTCTCTCTCTCTCTCTCTCTCTCTCTCTCTCTCTCTCTCTCTCAGTCCATCATGATATTAACCACACGTCGAGGGTAAACTCTCTCTCTCTCTCTCTCTCCTCTCTCTCTCTCTCTCTCTCTCTCTCTCTCTCTCTCTCAGTCCATCATGATATTAACCACACGTCGAGGGTAAACTCTCTCTCTCTCTCTCTCTCTCTCTCTCTCTCTCTCTCTCTCTCTCTCTCTCTCTCTCTCTCTCTCAGTCCATCATGATAATAACCACACGTCGAGGGTAAACTCTCTCTCTCTCTCTCTCTCTCTCTCTCTCTCTCTCTCTCTCTCTCTCTCTCTCTCAGTCCATCATGATAATAACCACACGTCGAGGGTAAACTCTCTCTCTCTCTCTCTCTCTCTCTCTCTCTCTCTCTCTCTCTCAGTCCATCATGATAATAACCACACGTCGAGGGTAAACTCTCTCTCTCTCTCTCTCTCTCTCTCTCTCTCTCTCTCTCTCTCTCTCTCTCTCTCTCTCTCTCTCTCTCTCTCTCTCAGTCCATCATGATATTAACCACACGTCGAGGGTAAACTCTCTCTCTCTCTCTCTCTCTCTCTCTCTCTCTCTCTCTCTCTCTCTCTCTCTCTCTCAGTCCATCATGATAATAACCACACGTCGAGGGTAAACTCTCTCTCTCTCTCTCTCTCTCTCTCTCTCTCTCTCTCTCTCTCTCTCTCTCAGTCCATCATGATATTAACCACACGTCGAGGGTAAACTCTCTCTCTCTCTCTCTCTCAGTCCATCATGATATTAACCACACGTCGAGGGTAAACTCTCTCTCTCTCTCTCTCTCTCTCTCTCTCTCTCTCTCTCTCTCTCTCTCTCTCAGTCCATCATGATATTAACCACACGTCGAGGGTAAACTCTCTCTCTCTCTCTCTCTCTCTCTCTCAGTCCATCATGATAATAACCACACGTCGAGGGTAAACTCTCTCTCTCTCTCTCTCTCTCTCTCTCTCTCTCTCTCTCTCTCTCTCTCTCAGTCCATCATGATATTAACCACACGTCGAGGGTAAACTCTCTCTCTCTCTCTCTCTCTCTCTCTCTCTCTCTCTCTCTCTCTCTCTCTCTCTCTCTCAGTCCATCATGATAATAACCACACGTCGAGGGTAAACTCTCTCTCTCTCTCTCTCTCTCTCTCTCTCTCTCTCTCTCTCTCTCAGTCCATCATGATATTAACCACACGTCGAGGGTAAACTCTCTCTCTCTCTCTCTCTCAGTCCCTCATGATATTAACCACACGTCGAGGGTAAACTCTCTCTCTCTCTCTCTCTCTCTCTCTCTCTCTCTCTCTCTCTCTCTCTCTCTCTCTCTCTCAGTCCATCATGATATTAACCACACGTCGAGGGTAAACTCTCTCTCTCTCTCTCTCTCTCTCTCTCTCTCTCTCTCTCTCTCTCTCTCTCTCTCTCTATCCTCGTCACTGGGTCTCGTGATGGAGGGAAGCAACAGCGTGTTATAAGATGAAGGTAAACACGAAGGGTTAACCTCACTCAACAAGGTGAAAAGTTCCACACTGCCATGAATACCTGAGTGATTGTAGGCAAGCAGGAGGGTAATGGTAGTCTTTAACAGCAAGCAGAGAGGTGCGAGTGGCAAGCAGGAGGGTAATGGTAGTCTTTAACAGCAAGCAGAGAGGTGCGAGTGGCAAGCAGGAGGGTAATGGTAGTTTTGAACAGCAGGCAGAGAGGTGCGAGTGGCAAGCAGGAGGGTAATGGTAGTTTTGAACAGCAGGCAGAGAGGTGCGTGTGGCAAGCAGGAGGTAGAGATACGTTATAAAACAGCAACAATGAAAGTGACCAACCCTCAATCAATCGATTAAAAACAAAAGCCTCAGTCTCTCTAACCTAACCTAACCTAACCTAACCTCTCCGACCTCCTCAAGACAACCTCACCATTATTATTCCTCACCTCCCCTCACTCCCCTCGTTACCCTGTTTCCCTCTTCTCTCCCTCGAGGGGAAAAAGAACTTCACGACCTTTGTTCTCGTCTGACCCCTCACCACTATCCCTCACCACTACCCCTCACCACTACCCCTCACCACCACCACTCACCACTACCCCTCACCACTACCTCTCACCACCACCACTCACCACTACCCCTCACCACTACCTCTCACCACTACCTCTCACCACTATCCCTCACCACTACCCCTCACCACTACCCCTCACCACCACCACTCACCACTACCCCTCACCACTACCTCTCACCACCACCACTCACCACTACCCCTCACCACTACCCTTCACCACTACCCCTCACCACTACCTCTCACCACTACCTCTCACCACTACCCCTCACCACTACCCCTCACCACCACCCCTCACCACCACCCCTCACCACTACCCTCACCACTACCCCTCACCAATGGCCCGAGAGAGAGAGAGAGAGAATAAACCTAACCTAACCCAACAGAGTAAGTTAGTCTGTCTCTCCTCTTAAACTGTGTCAAGAAAATGAATTGAAAAAGCAAAGAAAAATACTGTGTCTTTCCTCTTTTAAAAGTTTGTGTGTGTGTGTGTTTTAGGGCACAAGAGGTCCCCTGATGTGCTGATTGGTCACACAGCTACGGGGGGAGAGAGAGAGAGAGAGAGAGAGAGAGAGAGAGAGAGAGAGAGAGAGAGAGAGAGAGAGAGAGAGAGAGAGAGAGAGAGAGAGAAGAGAGAGAGAGAGAGAGAGAGAGAGAGAGAGAGAGAGAGTCTTTAAATTACATTATAAAATGTAATGGTCTCACTGTGTATCTGTTATTGTCGTCTTTACTATCTACTGCCCTTTCTTCCCTCCTCCTTTTCTCTCCTCTTTTTTCTCTTCTGCCTTATTGCTATTTGATGTCTATTATCTATTTTTACTTGTCTATATCTCCTTTCTTCCGTATCACAGTTTCTTCTTTTTCATAATATATTACCACCATCACTACCACCACCGATCTACCACCACTACCATTATCACCACAACCATCACCACTACCACCATCACCACTTCCATTACCACCACCATTCCTACTTATGTAAGGGATCTTTAACACACACACACACACACACACACACACACACACACACACACACACACACACACACACACACACACCACCTGATGTCCCCCATGACCACGTGAGGTCCTTCATATCAACACCCGAGGACGAGTTACTACACCACGTGAACACCACACCACCCGGTGTCTCCATGACCAGCCCAGGCCCGGGCCATCAACTGTTACCTATAATAATTTGTATGTTCAATTCACGTTCCTTCTCCTTCAGTAACGGAAGCTTTTGTTAAACTGTACTAGCCGCTGTCTTATAGGCAGAAGTATTTATATAAATGGGTTAATTACATTTGATTTATATACTCTATCACCCTCCGTAACTTTCCACTAGCTATGAGGTAGCATGTTCAGAGCACGTGATAAGGTGTGCCCACGGGAAGTCGCGTCACTTAGTGCTGAGCTAAGGCATTAAGTAGCTGGCTCTCTGGCCACCTCTTGCGGCAGTAGTTTGATGTCCTTGACGAGTTGAAGACGTTATTGAGAGCCATCGTGGATGGTTCCGTTCTCCTTCGACGGGTATTACAGGGATTGTCAATCAACCTCTCACACCAACCGGGCGTATTTAGCAGAGCTCTTTAACACAGCCTCCGTCCTCCTCTTAACACCCATAGCTACAGTGATAGAGTTACGGTTATATACACTTGGAACTGTATCTGAGATAGTTCCTCAATAAATAGATAACAGACAATTGGATTTGGCTACTAAAGCCCTATATAATATACGTGTTCCAGCCTCATTAACCCAGAAGGAATCAACGGTTAAAGGGCTATTTCAAAACGACTCACCTACCCCATGTCTTTGTATGGAATAAGTCATTTTTGTCCTATGTATATTTTCAGCTTTCAGGCTGCAGAACTTTTTCAATAAACCGTCAATTATTATTATTATTATTATTATTATTATTATTATTACACACACACACACACACACAAATAATCACCCCCCCCCCACACACACACACACACACACACACACACACACACACACACACACAAATAATCACCCTCCCCCCCCCCCCCACACACACACACACACACACATCCAACACAAACAATCCACCCCCCCCCCCACATACACATCCATTTAAAAACAACTCATGAAAATAAAACTCGCGCCTGGGCCCCAAAATACTCTGAGAGCTGTCTAGTGAACCATAAAATATTCTGCGTTTTATTCTCAATAGAATTTCCAGACCAGGTATTATTGTTTGGGGCCTTGAGTCTAATACGGCCTGTGTTATAACGAGAGAGAGAGAGAGAGAGAGAGAGAGAGAGAGAGAGAGAGAGAGAGAGAGAGAGAGAGAGAGAGAGAGAGAGAGAGAGAGAGAAATATAAGAAATAGAGAAAGAAAGATAAAACAAAAGAGAGCGAGATAAAAAAAAGAGATATAGATATAAAAAGAGAGAGAAACAGAGAAAGGAGAAGAGAGAAAGGGAGACAAAAATAGCGAGTGAGAGAAACATAGACAACAAATATAATAACCCAAACATACAAAGAATAAGATAACGAATGACTAACAGACAAACAGATAAAATAAATCAATAATATAAAAATAAACACTTCAAAATAAACTAAATTATTATCTGTTTCTCAAGAATAAACACCATTACCGTTGTCTTTTTCACTGTTGACACTTTACGGAAACATGAAAAAAAATTCTTGGAAAACCATAAATTTAATGTGTAAATTTTAATCCCTTTAAAAAAATAAGGAACTGGCATGACGTCATTAGGATTTTGTCCCGATAATATACACTTAAAAAAGTAATGTTAAATTTGCCTCGATATAATTACACAGTTAATCTTACTCTCAGCAACTATATATAACATAAATCTACCTGTACATGAAATAATACATTAAGATAATATAACTAATTAACAATAAACTCACCTGACACCTGCTACCTGTCCAAGCTGGCCTTCCTTGTCATAGATGCCAAGTTGTCTTTTCATCCAAACCTTTAGAAGAAAATATTAAATTAAGTTCAATAATTAATATAACATATCAATAACTTTTGTTAATTTAGGTTAACTTTTTGAATTATTTTTCACGAATTGAGTTTAAAAAATAAAATATGATTCAATATGATAATAAATTGTAATTAGCAGATACAATTTCCTTGGCTGATGTCATGGCTGACTCTAACAAATGACTAGCAATTTTAGGTCGAATTTTTATTAGTTAATTAAATTCTGACAAAAGTGACTACAAGTTCCATTAATTAACTGGTTTTATTGTTATAAGTATCGGTTGTGCTACTTAATGAGTCACTTAGAAAAGTTCTTGTCTCAGTGTTCACAGTCACAGAACATATGAACAATTTTCTTTTGTTCAGTCATAAAGAACACATAGTATATCCTGAACACTAAAAATACTAATGTATATATTTATACTTTTCAACCTTGAAGAACAAACTGAACATCTTAAACACTGAACAAAAAAAATTATATATTTATACACATTAGTTTGGCTTTAATACAAACTATGAAAGTAATATTTTCTAACACTCGACGGACAGACTGTACTCATTGCTTCATTGAAACTCAGTAATTAATTAAAAACGCTTCCGGAGTTTACCTCAAAAAACACTAAACACTTCAGTTAATTATTCCCTGTAAACATTAATTATTTCAACACTTCAGACCATTAAACATCAACTAGGAAGACTTAACACTTAGTTATATCTAATTTAACTAAACACTATAAACATTCTATTAAGGTTTCATATGTACACTAAACATTTTTGCCATAGCTAAGTTCAGTAGATTAAACATTCTGAAATATTTAAGGTTAGTATATACACTTAACAATTTGCAATATTTATATTTAAACAGCTAAACATTCTGAAACATTTATGCTCATTATGAAGAATAAACATTTCGCATCATTGAAATTCAAGAACCTAAACATTTTGCTGTATCCAAGTTCAACAGATTAAACATTTGGGCTTAGCAATTACATTAAAAATTTTACAATATTAAAACTCAAACACCTAAACATTTGAAATATTAATCCTAATAAGCTACAATAATTATTTTCCGCTGATGAACGTAATAGATAAGAATATTTATGATAATTACAGTGTATGACCTATAACGAAGGTCGAAATACATAAAAATACTCGTGGGTATTACAGAATTTACGGCTGTATTTCGCAAACACAATCAACTCACCTGTACCTGTAATTTATACGTAAATACAGTCATCACTTGGGAATTACTGCAGCTGTAATTTTATACGAAATCTGTACTTTTATTGATAATTCTGTTAAATACTGCCACCATATGCAGATTACTACACCTGTCCTTAATAAACAAAACAACTACACCTGTCCTTAATAAACAAAACAACTACACCTGTCCTTAATAAACAAAACAACTACACCTGTCCTTAATAAACAAAACAACTACACCTGTCCTTAATAAACAAAACAACGACACCTGTCCATAAATAACGACACCTGCTCTTACTATGCAAATCTTTTTTCTTTTTTTTTGTTGTGATATTTTCAGCTTAAATTTCCCGACTCACATTTACACATTTCTGACTTCAATGCATATTCACTTGACAGGTTTAAATACATTATTCATTTAGGTAATTGGTCACTCTTATTAAGGATCACTCCATCAACGGGATCAGTTTCACAGGTGTAATTATGGTAAAGTGAACACGATTTACAACACACCTGTAAAACAGATGAATATTTTTTTTTCATCACTTCTAATTTGTGAGATCAAACGATGATTAGTTTATGCAGGTGGTGTGGTAATTGTGCGCGCGCGCGCGTGTGTGTGTGTGTGTGTGTGTGTGTGTGTGTGTGTGTGTGTGTGTGTGTAATAATAAAAATAATAATAATAAACGGTTCATTGAAAAAGTGTGTGTGTGTATGTGTGTGTGTGTGTGTGTGTGTAATAATAATAATAATAATAATAATAATAATAATAATAATAAAATAATAAACGGTTTATTAATAGAGTTGCAGCCGGTGGCTGAAAATATACAAGCTTACATGTGATTTAGACATAATAATATACTTTCAATACATTACAGGGCTGTACAGTACGTGAATCAGGAGCTGTTTATTATTTTAACAATAGATGGGATGGTGCTGTTCTTATACCTATCAGTGCGGGCTCTTATGGGCTGAATTTTGTTGTAGTGGCGGACTGCGCGAGTTGGGCGGGGGACTGCCGGTGGCAGTAGGTGGCGATGACGAGGATGGTGCAGTAGCCCACTGCCAAAACCTGCTAGTGCGTGGTGGTGGAGGTCACTGAAGGATGGCGTTTCCAGGGTGGGGAGAGCGTTGTTGTAGCCCGAGTAGTCTGCGGCGGGCATGATTCTGCAGGCTCTCTTCTGTACCTTCTCTAGCTGACGTTGTTGGGTTGAGTTGAGAGAAGACGACCAGGCTGGTGACGCATACGTTAATTTGGGGAGAATAAATGTGTTGTAGATGGTCCTCAGCTCTGGCGTGGGTGCCCCAAGTGACCTAAGTCGTCGTAGCATGTAGAGTCGGTACGAGGCTGCCTTGATTGTGTTGTTTACATGGGCCTTCCAGTTCAGTTTGTGGTCTATAGTAAACCCCAGGAGTTTGGCAGACTGCACTAACTGGAGAGGATGGCCACCCACTGTAACTGCTGGAGCTTGCACTGGAGTGGTGGCGGTATTGAAGGGCATGACCACGGTTTTGGTGTGGTTGATGGTGACCTTGTTCTCCGTAGTCCATGCCTGTAGCCTGTCCAGGTGCCTTATAGCGATGAGTCTGGTGCTGTGTTGTCCACTGTAACCCCCACAGTGCAGTCATCCACGTACTTCCACCTGTGAGGAGTGTCCGATAGAGCGTCTTTGATCAGGATCAGGAAGCACAGTGGTCCCATCTTCGTCCCCTGGGGAACACAGCAGGTGAGGTGTTGGAATGTGGAGACAGAACCCTGGTACCTCACTGCCTGACGACGCTCACTCAGGAAATCAGTGGGCCAGTGTATGTATGTGTGTGTGTGTGTGTGTGTGTGTGTGTGTGTGTGTGTGTGTGTGTGTGTGTAAGTAAAATGTGTCGGGAATTACGTTTTGTTGTGTCTTCGTGGGGGAGAGAGAGAGAGAGATGAATCACTAATAATAATAATAATAATAATAACATCGGCTATACTTTTCCCCCAGGACGGGTAAATAAGTCAAACAAGAAATATATATTTTCCCCAGGAGTACCAGGGGTCGTAAACCACACACTCCCTCACCATAACTACCGCCAATATAAGGGGTAATAGACTGTTATAAGATATATATATTATTTCCTGTATTATACGTGCTATCAGGTCATATACCCTCCACATATAACAAGACTTTACTATCAAACAAGAATATACTGAAACTATCACTCACTCATCAACCACTAAACACATACTAAACAAAGTCTTCAAGATAACAAAACGTAAAGAATTTCTAAACATTAAAAGCTATCTTACGTGACCCTTCTCGTCAGTACTCCAGCGAACAGAAATTCTTTTAGAAGCTTGACGACGGCGGCGGCGGCGGCGAGGAGACGGAGGATTCACGTGAAATTTTATGGAAAATTCTTAGACATCTGTTTCTATTTGGAGGCCGGAGGGAAAGATGAAAACATTTTGTCTGTCTTGAGGAAACTTTTGCTTTACCGGGGAAAATTTGTCGGGTGAGGAGGGATATTGTCTTTGTTTGTTTATGTTAATGATATCTGAGTATTGGTTAGGGTTTGGAGGTTAATATTTTGTGGTTTAAGGGGTTATTTTTTATAGTAAGGGAAAGGGAATATAGATTAACGTCTAGGGGTTAATGTTCTCTGGTTAAGGGGGTAATTTTCTTCTTCATGTTAAGGAGACGTGAATATAGTTTAATCCATTATGGTCAATGCTATACTTTATCAATTAAAAAACAAAGGGGTTTAAGTCATTAAATCTAATGGGCTCGTAACATAGATTCAACTTAAGGGGTTAATACTCACCCTTTTACCATTAAGTACCATTTACCCTTAAGGGACCTAGACAGTAGTTAGGTCATTATCTACCTGTTGGATCATTAAGGTAAAGTCTCAGTCCTGAAGGTGGATGACGCGACCTCATTAATAAACTGGCTATTATTCTTCATATATTTTGTTTATAAAGGATTTTGCTCTCTCTCTCTCTCTCTCTCTCTCTCTCTCTCTCTCTCTCTCTCTCTCTCTCTCTCTCAAAACCTCTCCACCGATCGACTTGCCAATTCATCTACCATTCTACATCACAATCTCCATATCTACGTATATTATGAAGGTAAATAAATATATACATAATATATACTCTAAGTACAAATATATATACGCATAAACATACAAATGGATAGACTCATGCGCATTTAAGAACGCATATATGAGTATATTAATTAACATATCTTCACGAATGCCATGTGTGTACTGTATTAGTGTTTATGCATGTATATATCAACGTGTGCATGTGTATATATGTACGGAAATACACTAGATTTTTCTGTATATAAGGTGGGTAAAAAAGTGTCCCTGTGGCGCCAGCACTTACGGACAATGGAAGAAATTCAGTTGCTAATGGATTTCCGTCAGAGTAAGGTGGTGGTGGTGGTGGTGGTTGTTGTTGTGGTGGTGGTGGTGGTGGTGGTGGTGGTTGTTGTTGTGGTGGTGGTGGTTGTTGTGGTGGTGGTGGTGGTGGTGGTGGTGGTGGTTGTTGTGGTGGTGGTTGTGGTGATGGTGGTGGTGGTTGTTGTGGTGGTGGAGGTGGTGGTGGTGGTGGTTGTTGTGGTGGTGGTGGTGGTTGTGGTGGTTGTTGTGGTGGTGGAGGTGGTGGTGGTTGTGGTGGTGGTGGTGGTGGTTGTGGTGGTGGTGGTGGTGGTTGTGGTGATGGTGGTGGTGGTTGTTGTGGTGGTGGAGGTGGTGGTGGTGGTGGTTGTTGTGGTGGTGGTGGTGGTGGTTGTGGTGGTTGTTGTGGTGGTGGTGGTGGTTGTGGTGGTTGTTGTGGTGGTGGTGGTGGTGGTGGTGGTGGTGGTGGTTGTGGTGGTGGTGGTGGTGGTTGTGGTGGTGGTGGTTGTGGTGGTGGTGGTGGTGGTAATTTAACTTTGCCTTCTGTTGTTACCCCTTCACTTCTTAGCTCTTCGTTTTTTTGTGTTTTTTTGTGTTTTTCGCTTTTTATCGAGTTTTATTTTTTGTTTCTTTAATTTTGTTTTGTTTATGTAAGTTTTGTTTTTTCGTTTTTTTTCCATGTGGTGGCTTTTCAATATTCCTTCTTATATATTATTTATGTTTTTTCACTTCTCTCTTTTTTCTTTCGTTGTTTTTTTCACAATTATTTTTACTTTTACATTTTATAGAGAAATCTTGTTTACGCAAATATATATTTTCTCTTTTTTTTCTCTATCTCTTTTTAACAATTCTACTTGATCTTTTTTTTTTACATTTTTGTTTTAAATATTTTTCACGCTCAAAATTTATCATTCAGTAGTGTTTATTATCGTTCATTTGTTTATTTATGTTTTTTCAAATGTTTTTAATTTTATATAATTTTTGTTTAGTAAGATTATGTCGTTTTATTTTATTATGTCTACGTTTTCTGTTGTTTTATTCACTTCGTTTCGTTTTCCTTGAGTTTTTCACGGTTACTGTTTTATTTACCTCTGTTTATTCTATATCATTTAAATATGTTTGGTTTTTTCTGTAATTTCATTTAAACTTATTCCCAGTCTAAAAAACTGCTGCTAAAATATATTCGCTTTCTGTATACTTTCAATCGAGATAAATTCAAACTCTATTAGACTTTCATTGAGATATACTGGAATGGTAATGCTCTTCCAGTGATAAATTTTATTCTTACTTTTACTTTTATTCTCTTCGCCACTGATCGGCTCGTTAGCCACTTGGGCGGTCGGTTACTTCTCTGTCACGCACTGTTGGCAAGTACTGGGCATGCACCGGCTCCTGAATGTACCTGAACCTGCTCCAGTGTTGGTCAAGTCTGGCCTTGAATGAGCTCAAACTGGGTGCCGTCACAACACTTGCTGACAGATTGTTCCAAGAGTTCACAATTCTCTCTCCGAAAAAGTTTGCCCTCACAGTTTTCTGGACTTGTGGCTTCTTCAACCTTGAGCTGTGACCCCTTGTGGCGAGCGTCCACCAGCTCCAGGTAAGGACACTGGACTGAGTAGTGCCATTTGAGATGTTTGTAAATTTCAATTAAGTCACTCCTTGCCCGTCTGTAGTATAAGCTAGGCAGTTGCAGACGTTCTAAGTGCCGTAGTGCAGGCACCAGTCTGGTGGCCCTCTTTTGGACATTTTCAATCAACTGACAGTCAGTAGTATATCTCGGGGACCATACGGGGAAGTACCTCACTCTTGAAGAGCGTTACGAGGGACGGTCTAGAACTGAACAACCTTCTTATAAGATCTGCTAGCTTGGTGGTTATGTGATAGTGAAGGAAACACGACTAAGAGGCGGAACTTTATTCCTGTCGTTTAGTCACGAGACTCTTTCAAAGGAATGGACAGACAATATGAGTAACTGCCATTTATACAAAGAAAGTCCTCAGCGTGTTGTTGAATGTGATCCTTTAAGGTAATCCTCGCCACACTAGATCTCCCTATGAATGGTGGATCATAGGCACAATCACATTCATTTAAAAAACAGAAAAATTCCTCTCTTGTTTGTAGCACCTTTATTGTTTCCTCGTTACTTCAGGCACTCATGTCTCCAGAGCGGTCACTGTTATCACTGTCCCAGCTGAAGGCACACTCGCTGATTGACGGTCAGTAACAGCCATGAACACTCCTAATTTATATTTTCTGTAT
>CAUDMG010000256.1:147500-182500 GCA_958450375.1 Homarus gammarus
TTTCCATTCACGATGTGTTTATTTATTTGTGTGTTTATTAATATTATTCACAATTTATTTTATTTTTATTGACTTATTTGGGTCACTTGAAGATTAGACACCCCAAGTTAATTTTACCTAACGATTAAACACCTTAATACTAATTTAAACTAAGGTTAGGTTAGGTTAGGTTATGTTAGGTTAGGTTTGGTTAGGTTAGGTTAGGTTAGGTTAGGTTAGGTTAGGTAAGGTAGTAGTAGTGGTGTACAGTATTTGAGAATCAGAAGGACTTTTGGCCGAGGTATTTGATATAGTAAGTCAGATTAAACGATTTTAAGCCGTTATGATTTTGGCTTTATTACTTGACTGACAGGTGTGTGTGTGTGTGTGTGTGTGTGTGTGTGTGTGTGTGTGTGTGTGTGTGTGTGTGTGTGTGTGTGTGTGTGTGTGTGTGTGTGCGTGCGTGGCAATATCTGAGTAAAAGTTATTTCAATCCATGTTTAAAAAAGTTGAAGCGAACTGACTCTCTCTCTCTCTCTCTCTCTCTCTCTCTCTCTCTCTCTCTCTCTCTTTAACGTACCAACAGTGGCCTCGTCTGCACGGAGGCTAACCTAACCTAAACTAACCTAACTCTCTACAACCATCAGCATCGTCAACCACAACAATTACCACTACCATCTTCAATAACCACCATCAACCACAACAACCACCACCACCATTATCATCAATAACAAATCATCAACTAACAACTACTACCAACAAACTCAATAACCACGATCCATACATCACCGAGCCAGACAAAAGCACCCCCTCCCCTCCCCCCTCCCCCCCTTCCCCTCCCCTCCCCTCCCCTCTCCCCCTTCCTCCCCTCCCCCCCTTCCTCCCCTAAAGAGGGTTTCCAGTTGAGCAGAACAATTCACTTGCTACTGAAATCCCCCTACAAAACACACACACACACACACACACACACACACAGCAGACTGGTTCCATCTGTTGGGGGGAATTATGTACTTTTTTTTATTGAGCTTTACTTAACTCCTGTTTTATATGTGTGTGTGTGTGTGTGTGTGTGTGTGTGTGTGTGTGTGTGTGTGTGTAGGGGGGGGGGGCAGATGAGAGAGTTGATTGAGATATTAGTATAATGAAAGTTACCTCTCTCTCTCTCTCTCTCTCTCTCTCTCTCTCTCCTCAACATCTTTACTCTTACCTACTTTCTCTCTTCCTTGCTCACATGGAAAAAGAGGGAGGGAGTGAGGGTGAGTGAGAGTGTGGTGTAGGAGAGTGAGGGAGAAGGAGGGAGAAAGAGGGAAAGACGGAGGAAGGGAGAAGGAGGGAAAGAGGGAGGAAGAGAAATGGTGTCGAGAGGGAAAGAGGAGGAAAATTTTCAGTGTGAAGTATTTTCCTTTTTGATAGTACGAACCATTGTAAACACGAGCCATTGTAAACATGAGCCATTGTAAACATGAGCCATTGTAAACATGAGCCATTGTAAACACGAACCATGATAAACATGAACCATTGTAAACATGAGCCATTGTAAACATGAGCCATTGTAAACACGAACCATTGTAAACATGAGCCATTGTAAACACGAACCATTGTAAACATGAACATTTGTAAACATGAACCATTGTAAACACGAACCATTGTAAACACGAACCATTGTAAACACGAACCATTGTAAACACGAACCACTGTAAACACGAACCTTTGTAAATACAAACCTTTGTAAATACGAACCTTTGTAAACATGAACCTTTGTAAAAACGAACTATTGTAAACACGAACCAATGTAAACACGAACCTTTGTAAACATGAGCCATTGTAAACATGAGCCATTGTAAACACGAACCTCTGTAAACATGAGCCTTTGAAAACACGAACCATTGTAAACACGAACCATTGTAAACACGAACCATTGTAAACACGAACCATTGTAAACACGAACCATTGCAAACACGAACCATTGTAAACATGAACTATTGTAAACACGAACCATTGTAAACACGAACCATTGTAAACACGAACCATTGCAAACACGAACCATCGTAAACATGAACTATTGTAAACACGAACCATTGTAAACACAGACCATTGTAAACACGAACCATTGTAAACACGAACCTTTGTAAACACGAACCTGTGTAAACACGAACCATTGTAAACACGAACAATTGTAAAGACAAACCTTTGTAAACACGAACCATTGTAAATAGGAACCATTGTAAACAGGGTTGTCTGCCCAGGTCCTGCATCTTTCGTCACATTGTCTTCAGAGTCCATTGGTCTTTCTTGATCTATATTCACCTTGTCTTCCCGGACCTAGACTTTTCTTCACCTCATTTGGAAGGAAAGTTCTCTGCCTCAAAAACCAGGTGAATTTAAAAGGACAAATCTTTCTCTTCTGCCTATTTCTTCCCCTCTTCCACCCCCTCGTCCTCTTCTTCTTCCTTTTCCTTTTATTCTACCTCCTCTTCCACCTCTTCTTCCTCCCCTCCTCCTCTTCTGCCTCATCCTCCTTCTCAAGCCGATGACAAACTCCCTCAAATTAAGAGCAGCTCAGGAGTCACTAGCTTACAGTCAGCCAATTGTTGTTGTTGTTTTACGTGAAAAGGAAAAACGAAATGGTTCTTTTATTCTCTCTCACTCTTGGCGAAGTCCTCACACAGCTCCAGGTATGTCAACAAAGAATAGACGTCCAGAGAGAGAGAGAGAGAGAGAGAGAGAGAGAGAGAGAGACGGGAGGAAAAAAAATACTTTGTTTATTTTTATAATTTTTTTCCTGTCCATGCCAAAGATCTCGTTCGTTCGTTTACTTATTTCAAGATTATTTTGTATTTGTTCTGTTTTTGTTTTGTTTTTGTTTAGGTAAGTTGTTTTGTTTGTCACCTTGTTTGAGTATGACAGGTAGTGTGGCGGTAAATTGAATTCCCTTCATGTTTTTTTCTTCTTACTTCTATTTTAAAGATTTAAGTACCGTTCATATTAAGATCTTTTAAAGGGCATTATTCCCCCTATAACTCTCAATGTATATATAAACCCCTATTTAATTATATATACTAATTATACCTAAACATTCCTAACTATAATTATTACCATACAGCTTCTATATAATCTTAAACAATATTTTTCCTAATAAATTTGAAGAAAAAAATTAAACAGAAATTTATCTAATTACATCCAGGTAAAGTATCTATGTTGAGGTTAGGTTAGGTTAGGTTAGGTTAGGTTAGGTTATTTTAGATCATGCGGGCACTTTCTAAGACCATTTCAGAAAGGTTGAAATCGCCAGGACACACACACACACACACACACACACACACACACACACACACACACACACACACACACACACACACAGTTGCTAGACCGGTCTGTCGTCCCCCCCACCTATCCCCATTTCTTCCTTTATACCTGTATTTATCATCATCCTCCCGCCAACAACACAGCCCAAAGATTGACGATCAACCCACAACTGACATAAAAAAATGACAATATCAACTCAGAATGAATGGAAAAATGTGTAAAGCAGTGAAAGGTAGATATCTCGTGGTCAGTAGTCACGGCCCATCCACCTACCACCCACCACCACACTAACACCTGATGTGATGCCAAGACTCGCTGCGACACCAGGAGGGAAATGAGGGCTCCCAACCACACCAGGTGAGAAATGAAGGCTCCCAAGCACACCAGGTGAGAAATGAAGGCTCCCAAGCACACCAGGTGAGAAATGAAGGCTCCCAAGCACACCAGGTGAGAAATGAAGGCTCCCAACCACACCAGGTGAGAAATGAAGGCTCCCAACCACACCAGGTGAGAAATGAAGGCTCCCAACTCCACCAGATGAGAAATGACAATTCCCACCATTATCAGATGAGAAACAAAAGCCTTCTCCAACTCCCTGTGAGCTGAGAGACCTAAGCTACCAGGACCATGCGAAGGGAGTGCAAACAGTGCAGATTGTGACCAGCCGGAGATCAGGACTGTACCGAATGGTGAGACCTTCTATATACTCACCAGAACAACGAGATTACAGTACTTCCATGTCTAGTTACTTTGTATTTTCACTCTACGTTACTTCCTTTTTTTTGTATCTTTTATCATCGCAGTTTATTGTATTTTGTTTGGTCTTTTGGCTGCCATTTTCTCACGATAAACAGTTTATTATTATTATTATTATTATTATTATTATTATTATTATTATCATTATTATTATTATTATTAACCATACAGAAGGACTATTCCTAAAAAAACTCTCCCCGATTATTTTCCCACGCCTTCAATCATTTTCCCACGCCTCCAAATCATTTTCCCACGCCTCCAAATCATTTTCCCACGCCCCCAAATCATTTTCCCACGCCTCCAAATCATTTTCCCACGCCTCCAAATCATTTTCCCACGCCTCCAAATCATTTTCCCACGCCTCCAAATCATTTTCCCATGCCATCTAATCTTTTTCCTACGCCTCTTAATCATTTCCCCTCGCCTCCTGGTCAGATTACCACACCCAGTCTTAACCAGGCCAGTCAGCCACCCTTCCTCTTTACTACTCCTCCTCTTTACTACTCCTCCTCTTTACTACTCCCCCTCTTCACCACGCCTGTCAACCACGCCTCCTCTTCACCACGCCTGTCAACCACGCCACGTTAGAGGACTGCGTGTGTTAAAAGGAAGCTTGACAGAACAACGATGCACCATTAGTAAGTCAGGTTAATAACACACGTTGATACTGAACCTCGCGAACCCTGACTTCTCCTGACCTCTTGGCTGTGTGTAGTGAACCCTGACCTCAACTGACCTCTTGGCTATGTGCAGTGAACCCTGACCTCTGTTGACCTCTTAACTGTTTGTAGTGAACCCTGACCTCTGTTGACCTCTTGGCTGTGTGTAGTAAACCGTGACCTCTGTTGACCTCTTGGCTATGTGCAGTGAACCCTGACCTCTGTTGACCTCTTGGCTATGTGCAGTGAATCCTGACCTCTGTTGACCTCTTGGCTGTGTGTAGAGAACCCTGACCTCAACTGACCTCTTGGCTATGTGCAGTGAACCCTGACCTCTGTTGACCTCTTGGCTATGTGCAGTGAATCCTGACCTCTGTTGACCTCTTAACTGTGTGTAGTGAACCCTGACCTCTGTTGACCTCTTGGCTGTGTGTAGTAAACCGTGACCTCTGTTGACCTCTTGGCTATGTATAATGAACCCTGACCTTTTAACTGTGTGTAGTAAACCCTGACCTCTGTTGACCTCTTGGCTGTGTGTAATAAACCGTGACCTCTGATGACCTCTTGGCTATGTATAGTGAACCCCGACCTCTACTGACCTCTTAACCGTGTATCCATCCTTCCCTCCTCTCATCCACCTTTACAATAAACACCCTATTTATCACATTTTCTTTCATTCCTCATTCACTGTGTAATGTCAGTAACCAGTTGAATATAACTTGTTCAACTCTCAGTCGTAAATTCATTCACTTCCTAAGTATATAAGTCAAGTATTTGCTCGACACAAGTGAGTTTCAAATCCTCAAATATTGAAGTTATACTCCACATGACTTTTCCTTGTTGTTGTTTTAGCGTGTGTCTGTAAGTTTGTTGATCACACCAGAAGCTGGAATGTTGTTGATGCTGTGTGCTCTCTCTCTCTCTCTCTCTCTCTCTCTCTCTCTCTCTCTCTCTCTCTCTCTCTCACCGTGGGAATATATCCAGTGGGGAAGGAAAGTTCATGGAGTTAAATTATGATTTCATTTAGTATTGCAGAGCCGAGCAGAAACCTGTGACGGCCAGGTAAAATAGTTACTAATTAACACCCCCAGGTAATGACCACCAGGTAGATGACACCCCCAGGTAATGACCACCAGGTAGATGACACCCCCATGTAATGACCACCAGGTAGATGACACCCCCAGGTAATGACCACCAGGTAGATGACACCCCCAGGTAATGACCACCAGGTAGATGACACCCGCCCCCCACAACCACCTGGCCCCCTCCCCCTGTCTCCTCTCCTCCTCTTCCTCTCTGTTTCCTCCTCTTGTTACCCCTCCCTTCCTCTCACATCGCAATATTCCCCTCCCCTGCTCCCTGCCTCTTCCTCTCCATCCCTTCCCTCACACATCTTCTCTCTTACCCACCTCTCTTTCCCTCTCCCCTTCCTCGACTCCTCCCTTCATCCTCACCTTTCTTCTCCCCTCTTTTCCATATTTTGCCTCTATTCCTCTTCTCTCTCTTCCCTATGGTCTCCTCCCTTCCCTCTTCCGTCTCCTCTCCCTTTCCTTTCTTCTCAACTCTTCCCTATTCCCTCTCCCCTCTTCCCACTCACCCCTGTCCTCTCCCCTTCCTCTCTTCCCATTTCTTCCCCATCCCCTCTCCTCTAGGAAGGAGAGGAGTGGAGGAGAGGGAAGAAGGAGAGGAGAGAGGACGGGGGAGAAAAGGGAGAAGGGATAGGGATAGGCTCTCCCCTCTCCCTCTTCCTATCCCCTCACCCCTCCCCTTTCTATCCACCTTCCCTGTCCCCTCCCCCTCTCCCCTCTCAGGCTAGGGTTAGAGGTCACCGACATAGGTTTTTATGGGCGTAATAAATTATGCAATAAATAAGAATGATTTATACTGACTGGTCACACGCTGTAGGAGAGAGAGAGAGAGAGAGAGAGAGAGAGAGAGAGTTCGGAATTCAGTATGGGGAATTTATGACAGCTTAGCGAAGTGTGTAATAATAATAATAATAATAATAATAATTAACGGTTTATTGAAAGAGCTTGGCAGCCAGAAGGCTGAAAATATACAGTTACATATTTGGGGAATGGGTTACGAATTACAAATAATATACAAGTAACATAAGTGACACAAATAAGACATATAATAACTTAGATGGGGAAAAGCTCAAACTACAGTTCATTTCAACATAGTGACAGTGTTACAGTATTACAAGTTATTGATAATTTTTACAATGGTTGGGACTGGGCTGTTCTTATAGCGATCAGTTCGTGCACGTATGGGCTGGATGCGGTTGTGGTGTCGAACAGCAATTCTCGGACAAGGGACCTCCGGTGGTAGTAGGAGCCGGTGTCGGGGATGGTGTAGAAGCTTCTTACCAAATTTGCAGATGAGGTCGTGGTGATGGTCAGTGAGAGTCGAAAGGGTCAGTGTGTTGAGCGCTTCTTGATATGTGGAGTAGGAATGGGAGAGAATAATCTTGCATGCTCTCTTTTGCACTTTTTCAAGGTGTTTACGTTGTGTGGCATTTAGGGAGGAAGACCAGGTGGGGGAGGCATAGGTGAGCTTGGGAAGTATGAATGTTGTGTAAACACTGAGGAGCTCGTGTGCAGGAACTCCGAGGGACTTGAGTCGGCGGAGGAGGTGGAGACGGAAACTGGAGGATTTGACAACTTCATTGACGTGTGGTTTCCAATTTAGTTTGTTGTCTATGGTGACGCCGAGGAGCTTCGTGGAATCTACAACCTGGAGTGTGTTGGGACCTAGAGTAATGGAAGGAGGTGGGACAATGTCGGAGGAGAGGTTAATGTGCATAACCATGGTCTTGGTATGGTTGATGGTGACATGGTTGTTGGTGGCCCAGTTTTGGAGACTGTTCAATAAATCCTGAAGGGCGGTATAGTTGGGAGCAGAATTGTTGACACTGATCCCAATGGTGGAGTCGTCGACATATTTCCAGCGAGCAGGGGTTTCTCTTAGGGCATCATTGATGAGCATAAGGAAGCAGAGTGGTCCCATCTTGGTGCCTTGGGGGACGCCACAGGTGAGTGACTGAGAGGTGGAGACAGCCTCTCGGAAGCGTACAGCTTGGCGTCGGTCACTGAGGAAGTCTGTAAGCCATGGTATGAGGCTTCTTCGAAGCCCGAGGTCAATAGCTTTGTTGATGATTATATTGTGGTCGACTAGGTCGAACGCTTTAGTGAAATCAATGAAGGCGACAGCTACAGACGTTTTTCGTTTCTCGAGATGGCGGTATATGTAATCGAGAAAGCTGACAAGACAGTGAGTGGTGGAGGAAGTTTTCATGTTGCCAAATTGCTGAGGGTCTACGACTCCTGCAATATCAGCATAAGCCCAGTCGAACACAAAACTTTCACAGATTAGGCTGGGTATTGGGGTGATTGCAATAGGTCGTAGCTGATTTAAGGATTGTGGGCTGGTTGACTTGGGCACTGGTGATACATAAGAGGTCTTCCAGTCAGCTGGGCATCTGGCTTGACTGAGAGAAGCATTGATGATGGAGCAGAGGGGTTTAGCAAGCTCCGGGGAGAACTCCTTGAAGAGTTTCATTGGTAAGTCAATGGGGGTGGTGGAGCGTTTTAATTTTAGTTTGTCCAGGCGTTTTGCTACGTCAAATTCTTCTACTAAGTCAGTGGGAAGGGGGGCTGGTAGGTAAGCAGGGAGAGTGGTTGTGTCAAGCCGGGGGAGCGTCTGGCATATAGTAGCGAAATGGTTATTTGTTTGCTCAGCTGCGTCAACACTAGTGAGATGGCTAAGGAAGGGGAGGGGGTGTGTCTTATTGTTTAGTCCACAGAGTTCTTTAAGCTTACCATACCATTGACTGATGTTGGTCTGCTTCAGGTGTTGTAATTTGGTTGGGTAGTGGGACTTTTTTGCAGTACGTATTTCGCGGATGACTCGGTTGCGAAGTGACCTGTAGCGGATGTGGTCATTGAGATGAAAGGCTCTGTCTCTCTGTTGCATAAGTCTTTTGATCCGAGGTGTGATCCAGGGCAAGTCAGCTGGGTGAGATCTGACGGACTTCTCGGGGAAGAAGTGGTGGTGAGCTTGCGTGGTGGTGTTGGTATAATTTATCCATTTGGTTTCCACGTCATCCACGCTAAGTACTTCAGTCCAGGGATGGTGAACTATCCACTGCCCGAAGAGGCGCACTGCAGAGTCAGTAATCGGCCTGTAGGTCTTGATGTAGGGTCTCTGTACTTGAGTGGGAGTGGCAGCTGGGGACCAGAGCACTGATAAGTGTGTGCTACACCCGATAGGAGGCATTGGTTGAGGTGGTTGGTACTGGTCCGCTAAGTCAGTTAAGATAAGGTCCAGGGTATTTTGACCGTGTGTGGGGAAGGTCACAACTTGTGATAGTGATAGCTGGTCCTGGATATCAGTGGTGTCAATTTCATTTAAATCCCCACATAATATTAACTTGGCACATGGGTACCTAACTCTGAGGTGGTCTGAGGTGGTGATGAGATGATTGATAAGAGTGTCTCTGGTGGGTGATCGAGGCGGATGGTATGCCACACAGATTATAATGGAAGCAGTGTTGCGTGGGTGGGCTCTTAGCACGACACGCACCCATAATGCTTCCACATCTGCTGGGACTTGAACATCCAGGCGTGACGGGCGTAGGTCATCTTGACAGAAGAGGGCAACGCCCCCTCCGCGTCTTTGTGAACGAAGGTGATGAAAGAGTTGATATCCCTCAATATGACACGTTTCAGGCACAATTTGCCAGGCCTCACATATGGCAACGACGCTCGCGGCGGTTGACCTGACTGTAGTTGCCAGCTCGTCGAACTTGTTAGCTAGGGAAGTGACGTTGGATAGCAGTAAAGACGGGAGATCATACCATATCCGTGGAACTTCAGTGTGGTGGTATGGTCTGTCAGGGGTGGGTTTCTCCGGTTTCCTAGTGGAGGTTACGGTTCTAATGGGCTTATGTGCATGACGGCCTTGTCTACGGCTCCGCGCGTGGAATAGGTTTAGTGACTTGAGTAGCGCGATAACACTGCCATCAGGATAACCGTTCCCACGCTTTAGATGGTACAGAGTGCGTCGGGAGTAAGTGATTGGTGGCCATCTGTTGAAATCTGTTGTGGGCGGACGGAAGTGTTTGTCACTGGCGGCACTTTGAGGGACACTGACACTGGTAGACATCTGTTAATATTTGTCAGTCGTAAAGACGGTGGTCTTTGTCCCTGGTGCTTGGGGTCGCCGACACAGTTATCACGATATATGTAAACACCGCGGTGGTCCTTGTCACTGGCACTTTAAAGGTGACCGATAAAGTGCCCACTGTCTGACTTTTCCTTGGGGTGCACAATCGAGCACTGTATGGTAATCACTTATTGCACTGCTCCGCAATCAATCGTTCACTAATCACTAGAATGTTTTGCTGAATCGATCCTGGTGTAGTAAGGCTGATAGGGCGTTGGGGTATAGCAGGGGGAGCGGGCAGGGCCAAACAGACTCGGCCTGGCTGCTAAAACCGGGAGCGCCTTCGGGGCACGTCCTGTCTCACTGATGGTTGACAAGTGTGTGCGTGTGTGTGTGTGTGTGTGTGTGTGTGTTTGTTTATACTGTATATACGCGTGTTTGTATGTGTGTTTGTAGAGTGCTTATGTCTGTTTACCGCGTCTACCGGATCTGTCTATCTGTCATCCTGTCATTCTTACAGTAAACTCTTTTAAGTCATCTTCACTATTCACTTTCCTCTACCCTCATCATCACCCTATTCACTATTGTATTCATTCTGACGTGTTATTCATTCATTCTTCATCAGGGTGTGAGTGAGGGATTATGGGATATTAAATATTTTTCAATTATATACATTTTGTTTTTCATTAAATTACGACTAAATTGATAAAATATTCTGGTCTTTTTGTTGTAGTTGTTGAAGCAAACATGGCGAGGTAAGGTGATTAATAAGCCAATAATTGAACTAACAGCCTATCTATCTGTCTATCTATCTGTCTGTGTGTGTCTGTCTGTCTGTCTGTCTTTATCTATCTATCTATCTATCTATCTATTTGACAGGCAGACTGAACAGGTAACGAGTTAGAGCATTTTAATTAATGGTATGAAAAACAGGTAACCTTATTCTTCTCTCTCTCTCTCTCTCTCTCTCTCTCTCTCTCTCTCTCTCTCTCTCTCTCATCAGCGTGAGGTCCTTAATGGTCACCACTCAACATACTGAATGAACTTTCCCTGTTTGAGCTGATACCTCCCTCACTCTACACCTGAGGGGGGAAGAGGGGAGAGAAGGGGAGAAAAGGGGAGAATAGGGGAGAAAGAAGGAGGAAAATTGGGGAGAAAGGGAAAGGGGGGTGAGGGGAAGGGAAGGGAGAGAATAAGGGAGAAGAGGAAAGGGGGGAAGAGAGAGAGAGAGAGAGAGAGAGAGAGAGAGAGAGAGAGAGAGAGAGAGAGAGAGAGAGAGAGAGAGAGAGAGAGAGACTGCAGGGAAAGGGAAGTAGAAAATATAAGTGAGAGAACGAGGTAGGTGAGAGGTGTGGGAGAGGGGAGAAAGAGGGTAGGAGCAGGGGGAGAGGTGAGGGAGAGAGGGATTAGCTGTAAAGTGGAGAGATGAGAGGAAGATTGGATCGGTGGGGAGAGGAGAGGCGGATTAGGGTGAAGAAGGGAGGAGGAGAAGGAGGAAGAGGAAGATTACGAGGAATAACGAAAGGGGAAGAAGAGAAGGAGGAGGATTAGGAAGAACAGCGAAAGAAAGAGGAGGAGAAGGAAGAAGCGAGGAAGGACTTAAGAAGAAGAGTAAACACCAAATAGGAAAAGGAAGCAAACGGGAGAACAAAAGGAGGAAGAGAGGAAAGGAAGGAAGGAAAAAGAAGAAGAGCAGGAGGGAATTAAAAAGATAAGAGATAAGAGGAAGGGTTCGAAGGAGGAAGGAAGGAAGGAAGGAAGGAAGGAAAGAAGGAAAGAAGGAAGGAAGGAAGGAGGGAGGAAGGAAGAAGGAAGGAAAAAGGAAGGAAGGAAGGAGGGACGGAGGAAAATCGATTGAACAAATGGAGGTGAGGGAGACAGCAGGTAGAGAGGATGCAAGGAAAATATGATCTGATTAAATGTATACAGGTGAGGGGTCCAGGTGAGGGGTCCAGGTGAGGGGTCCAGGTGAGGGGTCCAGGTGAGGGGTCCAGGTGAGGTGGTCCAGGTGAGGGGTCCAGGTGAGGTGGTCCAGGTGAGGGGTCCAGGTGAGGGGTCCAGGTGAGGGGTCCAGGTGAGGTGGTCCAGGTGAGGGGTCCAGGTGAGGGGTCCAGGTGAGGGGTCCAGGTGAGGGGTCCAGGTGAGGTGGTCCAGGTGAGGGGTTCAGGTGAGGGGTCCAAGTGAGGGGTCCAGGTGAGGTGTCCAGGTGAGGTGTCCAGGTGAGGGGTCCAGGTGAGGGGTCCAGGTGAGGTGTCCAGGTGAGGGGTCCAGGTGAGGGGTCCAGGTGAGGGGTCCAGGTGAGGGGTCCAGGTGAGGTGGTCCAGGTGAGGGGTCCAGGTGAGGGGTCCAAGTGAGGGGTCCAGGTGAGGTGTCCAGGTGAGGTGTCCAGGTGAGGTGTCCAGGTGAGGTGTCCAGGTGAGGGGTCCAGGTGAGGGGTCCAGGTGAGGGGCCCAGGTGAGGTGTCCAGGTGAGGTGTCCAGGTGAGGTGTCCAGGTGAGGGATCCAGGTGAGGGGTCCAGGTGAGGGGTCCAGGTGAGGTGGTCCAGGTGAGGGGTCCAGGTGAGGGGGTCCAGGTGAGTGGTCCAGGTGAGGTGTCCAGGTGAGGGGTCCAAGTGAGGGGTCCAGGTGAGGGGTCCAGGTGAGGTGGTCCAGGTGAGGGGTCCAGGTGAGGGGTCCAGGTGAGGGGTCCAGGTGAGGGGTCCAGGTGAGGTGGTCCAGGTGAGGGGTTCAGGTGAGGGGTCCAAGTGAGGGGTCCAGGTGAGGGGTCCAGGTGAGGGGTCCAGGTGAGGGGTCCAGGTGAGGGGTCCAGGTGAGGTGGTCCAGGTGAGGTGGTCCAGGTGAGGGGTCCAAGTGAGGGGAAGTGAGGTATAGAGGGCCTAGGTGAGGGGAAGGGCACACTCTACAGGGGTGTATGTAAGGGGAGGGGAGAGAGATCATCGGCTGATTGGATGGAACGGTGTAGGTGGAAGAGGAGGAGAGGAAGAGGAGGAGGAGGAGGAGGAGGAGAAATGGGAGGAGGAGGAGAGGAGAAAGAGGAGGAAGAGGATAAAGAGGAAAAGAAAGGAGCAGAGGAGGAGGTGGAGGAGGAGCAGGAGGGGGAGGATTAACTAGGTATTGACAGCAGTTATTGTTATTGAGGTTGTGATTGTTGTTGCTCTTGGTGTTGGTGGTTATTGCGGTGGTTACGATTGTTGTGAGTGTTGATCCTAGTGTTGTTGTACTGGGAATTGTGGTTATTATTTTGGAGGTAATTGTGGTTGTTATTGCAGGAGTTATTATTACTGTGATTGTTGTTGTTGTTACTGCTGGTAATTGTGGATGGTATTGAAGTGGTTATCGTTGTTGTGATTGTTTGTTCTGTAATTATGGTGGTTGATAGTGATTGTTTTTGTCAGTGTTATTGTACTGGTAACTGTGGTTGTTATTGAGATGATTATTGCTATTGTGGTGGTTGTTATAAACATTGTTATTGTAGCTGTTTTGCTGTGGTTATTGTGACGGCTATTGGGGCTGTTATTGTTGTTATTCCTCCTGTTACTGCTGTTGTTATTGCTGTTGTTATTGCTGTTGTTATTGCCGCTGTTATTGCTGCTGTTATTGCTGTTGTTATTGCTGTTGTTGTTGCTGTTGTTATTCCTGTTGTTATTCATGTTGTTATTGCTGTTGTTATTGCTGTTATTGCTGTTGTTATTGCTGTTGTTATTGCTGTTATTGCTGTTGTTATTGCTGTTGTTTTTGCTGTTGTTATTGCTGTTGTTATTGCTGCTGTTATTGCCGCTGTTATTGCTGCTGTTATTGCTGTTATTGCTGTTGTTATTGCTGTCGGGATAGGGGTAGCTCACGTCTTCCGCTCCCTTGATATCATCTTGACTACGACAACAACACCTGAGGAGGAGGAAGAGGAAGAAGAGGAGGAGGAGGAGGAAGAAGAGGAAGAGGAGGAGGAAGAAGAGGAGGAGGAGGAGGAGGAGGTATGAAGAGAAGGAAGAGGAGCAGAAAAATAAAGGATACAATATGGATAGAAGAAAGAGAGAGAGAGAGAGAGAGAGAGAGAGAGAGAGAGAGAGAGAGAGAGAGAGAGAGAGAGAGAGAGAGAGAGAGAGAGAGAGAGAGAGAGAGAGATTCACAAAATACAAACGAAACAAAAAGTAAAACAATTTGAACATAAAATAACAGACAAATAAAAGATAATAATTACTAATAAATACCAAAAAAAAAATCAAGAAAATAAATAACGAACAACAACACCATAAATATATTAAGCAAAACAATATAGCTTTTAGCTTTACCAGACCGAACACAACGGGCCTCAGAGTTAGCTGTTAAGAGGAAGCTAAGACCTCAAAAATGCTGCACCATAACCACGACAAAGGCCCAAGCTATTGATGCACCATAACCACGACAAAGGCCCAAGCTATTGATGCACCATAACCACGACAAAGGCCCAAGCTATTGATGCACCATAACCACGACAAAGGCCCAGCTATAGATGCACCATAACCACGACAAAGGCCCAAGCTATTGATGCACCATAACCACGACAAAGGCCCAAGCTATTGACGCACCATAACCACGACAAAGACCCCAGCTACTGACGCACCATAACCACGACAAAGACCCAAGCTATTGATGCACCATAACCACGACAAAGGCCCAAGCTATTGATGCACCATAACCACGACAAAGGCCCAAGCTATTGACGCACCATAACCACGACAAAGACCCCAGCTATTGACGCACCATAACCACGACAAAGACCCCAGCTATTGACGCACCATAACCACGACAAAGACCCCAGCTATTGACGCACCATAACCACGACAAAGACCCCAGCTATTGACGCACCATAACCACGACAAAGACCCCAGCTATTGACGCACCATAACCACGACAAAGACCCCAGCTATTGACGCACCATAACCACGACAAAGACCCAAGCTATTGATGCACCATAACCACGACAAAGGCCCAAGCTATTGATGCACCATAACCACGACAAAGGCCCAAGCTATTGATGCACCATAACCACGACAAAGGCCCAAGCTATTGATGCACCATAACCACGACAAAGGCCCAAGCTATTGACGCACCATAACCACGACAAAGACCCCAGCTATTGACGCACCATAACCACGACAAAGACCCCAGCTATTGACGCACCATAACCACGACAAAGACCCCAGCTATTGACGCACCATAACCACGACAAAGACCCCAGCTATTGACGCACCATAACCACGACAAAGACCCCAGCTATTGACGCACCATAACCACGACAAAGGCCCAAGCTATTGATGCACCATAACCACGACAAAGGCCCCAGCTATTGACGCACCATAACCACGACAAAGACCCCAGCTATTGACGCACCATAACCACGACAACAGGAGGTCACCAGCAGAACGTGAGGACGATATTAACAAGCGGTGATGGTGGTTAGATTACAATGGTGGTAGTTGAGAACAGGGAGAGTCAATAGCAACCCCTGCCGTGTGTGTGTGCAGGAGCTTGTTAAGTATATATACATGTGGACTAGGAAATAGCCTCTAGTTAATACATAGTAACTTCAGTATATACATAAACACGTATACCTCCCTGCAACAATGACTTAAGAACCATTGAAAATTTATACATCTTTAACAAAAAAAAAAATGTTTTATTCATATTGGTTATTCATTTGTTCTGATGTTTTTTTGTGATTTGAATTTATATTTATTATTATTATTATTATTATTATTATTATTATTATTATTATTATTGTTATTGTTTTTGTTATTATTGTTATTATTATTATTATTATTATTATTATTATTATTATTATTATTATCATTATTATTATTATTATTATATTATTATTATTATTATTATTATTATCATTATTATTATTATTATTATTATTATTATTATTATTATTATATTATTATTGTTGTTATTATTATTATTAGTATTATTATTATTATTAACACAATTATTATACTAATTATTACAATTATTATTGTTAATATTATTATTACTATTACTATTATCATTACTATTATCCCCATTGACCATTGACGTACATTATCGCCAATTTGTTCATCTTACTGTACTAATTCATCTTTGTACTAAACAAAGGAACACCTCCATGTGGTTGTCATTTAGTGTATTACATCACGGCTTAATCTAATCAGCCTCCGGGTATTCCCCCTTTTACCTGACGTGTACATTAATCACCTGTGAAGGGGTTAGAACACCTGTCTCAGTACCTCTTTCGTTAACACCTTGGCACTCATTGGCACTACTGGTACCCCCACCACCCCACATCTAACCCCATCACCTCAAATTCACCCCTGTCACCCCACAATCACCCCCCCCCAGCCTAATTGTCTTTCCGGAAACAGATATTAAAATGCAAGAGTAATTTACACCTCAAAACTAGTCCATTAACTATATATAAAATAAATTGGGTTAAAATATAGGCGCTACGTGTGTGTGTGTGTGTGTGTGTGTGTGTGTGTGTGTGTGTGTGTGTGTGTGTGTGTGTGTGTGTGTGTAAGAAGGACGGAAAAGGGTATATAGCCTATGTGAGTTTTTATAACACGAAATTTAATATAGGTTTGGTTAGGTAAGGTTTGGTTTGGTCTGGTTTGGTTAGGTTAGGTTTCCTGTTTGACTGAAGTTTGTATTGCTGGGGTCAATTGAGTATCCACTTGTGTTTCTCTGGTTCATTTGTTTTTGTTTTGATGCTCATTTGTTTATGTTTCGATGCTCATTTTTATGCTCATTTGTTTATGTTTCGATGCTCATTTGTTTTTGTCTGGATAATACAATAAGTTATAGGATACATTCTAAACACTTATACTTTTGTAGCTGAATCTAGTCCTGTTAATCTAGTAAAACACCATAAAAACATCGTGTGTTTTTTTCCTCTCGTCCTCGTAATAAATGTTTTTCTTCGTGTTTTTAGTGAAAGATCATAAAATAGTTTTTCTAGTTCCACTGTGAAATTAATTACAACACAGCCAGTAGTGTTTTATTTTTTATGGTGTTGTCTTTCTCGCTTTATCTCTCTCTCTCTCTCTCTCTTTCTTTTTTCTTTTCTTTTTGAATTGTATGTGTCTGTCTGTCTGTCTGTCTGTCTGTCTGTCTGTCTGTCTGTCTGTCTCTGTCTGTCTGTCTCTCTCTCTCCCCAAGAGTTACACAATAGCCCCAACCTAAGCATAAGCAACAACATATTCATTTAATAACATTTCAAAAAATACCTCTAGTTATCCCCAGACATAAACTACGTGACATACAATAACCTACAACAAAAAATAACACTTAAAAATATAATTACATCACATTAATTACAACTATGTTTAAAAAAAAATAATGTGAATGAAAATGGATGAAAATACTGATAACTGATATTAATTACAATTAACAAACAGAACAAAATGATGAAGTGTTGATGTGAACTCTGAACTAAATGTATTTATTCATTACACCAACAAGAACATTAACAAATACATCGACAAGAACACTAACAAATACACCAACAAGAACACTAACAAATACACCACCGAGAAAATTACACACCAATTAAAACATAATGAAACAGTAAAGTTATCATGAGAGGTTAGGCTTGTGGCTGAACTACGAGGAGTGTGAATTCAAACTTACTGTAAGCTGACCTCGTGCCTAAGGTATCATAACTAACAATTGAATATATTGGTGTAGAATTCAAACAATAATTCACCTCTCAATTTTCACCTACTTACATTGTATTCCAACACTTAAATAAATAAATAAGGAACGTAAGGGAGTCAATTTTTGTACTTGTAAATAACGTCTGTACTGTGGCGCCTCTTGAATACGACTCGTGATGAAATTTGTGGGTAAAAATCTCCCTGTAACTCAGTTTGTCCCCGAGGGCATAGCTGTAAGAGCCTCAGTAAAATAAACATTAATTGTATTTATAGTGGTTGGCTGAATGTGTGTTTGGAGAACCATTGTGCAGTATAGTTTCTAAATGTGAGCATCAGTTAAGAGAAGCCATAAAGATTTAATATTGTCTTAAAGGTCAAGTTTATGATAGTGTGAGAAGGTGTTGTAACTCCCAGGTAACTAAGGTAGATAATTAAATACCTCTTATACTGGACAGGTATAAAGGTGAATAAAGTCTCTAAATTAATCCCTACAATAATAAGATACAATATATATTCCATAACTTATTAAACGTGCAAACATAAAAAAAAAAAAATATTCTTACCATTTTATATGAAACAACATGAAACAACGGACGAAGAATTTTGACAACCCTACTGACACAACAGGAGACACAGTGTTCATTTAGGAATTTATCGACCCATCCCGTGAAGATACTTTTTTGACTATAGTAAACTTAAATACTAATATATTTCCCTATAGTTGTGAAGTGAGCAATATATAACCCGGAACTATACTCAATATATCACTAAATCAAACGAAATATAGTCATGAAAGATAATAAATCGTGTCTATATATCTGGGTTAAGCTCAGGAGGACAGCCCAGGTTGTAAAGATGATTATATTGTAGTGTATTTTGTGTTATTGTTTATCTATATATTGGTGGACAGACAGACAGACAGACAGACAGACAGAGAGACAGACAGACACACGCACACAAACAGATAGAAAGAAAGAAAGAAAGAAAGAGAATCACAGGTTAATTATGACTCCCCACAAGTTATGTCTCATCCACCTCACTTCTCCCGGATTTGGCGACTTATTTACAAACACTGAGAGAATAAATTGTATGTTTCCGTGTACAACCGCCCGGCTGTTATCCTCTGATTATATGAACAGGGATTTATTTTCCTATTATCTTACTTTGTATAACAGAACTACTATTTATATATAACGGAATTCTCTCTCTAGATAAATCCGTTAGATGTGGGATTTTATATATAACAGACCCTCGATATAACGGATTCTCTCTCTAGATAAATCCGTTAGATGTGGGATTTTATATATAACAGACCCTCGATATAACGGATTCTCTCTCTAGATAAATCCGTTAGATGTGGGGTTTATATATAACAGACACTTGATATAACGGATTCTCTCTCTAGATAAATCCGTTAGATGTGGGGTTTATATATAACAGACACTCGATATAACGGATTCTCTCTCTAGATAAATCCGTTAGATGTGGGGTTTATATATAACAGACACTCGATATAACGGATTCTCTCTCTAGATAAATCCGTTAGATGTGGGGTTTATATATAACAGACACTCGATATAACGGATTCTCTCTCTAGATAAATCCGTTAGATGTGGGATTTTATATATAACAGACCCTCGATATAACGGATTCTCTCTCTAGATAAATCCGTTAGATGTGGGGTTTATATATAACAAACACTCGATATAACGGATTCTCTCTCTAGATAAATCCGTTAGATGTGGGGTTTATATATAACAGACACTCGATATAACGGATTCTCTCTCTAGATAAATCCGTTAGATGTGGGATTGCATATATAACAGACGTTCGATATAACGGATTTTTCTCTCCGTTATGTCGATGTTTTACTGTAAATATACTTTTTACTTGACGATAATGGAAGGGGAAATTTGCATATATCTTGCCTTAGGTTTTTTCTTTTATTTCATATTAAGGTCTTTCATGTGAACTGTTTTTCCCACCTTTTTTGTTATTGGTTATGTTAATGTCTACAAAGGTGAATATTTAGTTTAAGTGAAGAGGAATATCAATTGGTTATTATTATTATTATTATTATTATTATTATTATTATTATTAGTAGTAGTAGTAGTAGTAGTAGTAGTAGTAGTAGTAAATATTTCGATCTCTCTCTCTCTCTCTCTCTCTCTCTCTCTCTCTCTCAACTCACCTTCCCTCCCTCACCTCTACCCTCCTTCACCCCAACTAACCTCCCCCTCCCTCACCCCAAACCTCCCTCCTTCATCCTCCCCTAACCCTGATATATAGCCAAATTTTCTCCCTTTTTCCGGCGCATTCGTGGTAAATCATCATCATTGGAAGGATGTGTAGAGCTTTGGGAAGCATAATTGTGGTTAATGAAACAGCGAGGGGGGAAAATTTATCCTCAATTACGGTTAAAAAATTATTCGCTGGGGCGGGATAATTTTTTGTTACTTTTTTTTTTTTTAGTGGTTGCAATTGTCATGTCGACCCTCTGGTGGTGGTGACCCGTGCTAATTAAAACCTCATCCAGGTCTCGTTAGTAAAGAAAAAATCTTGTAATGGAAGCAAATGAAACCAAATATTGTTTTCGATGTTGGAAATACGAGTCTAGTCATTATTGGGTTAAGTTAAGTTAGGTTAGGTTAGGTTAGGTTAGGTTAGGTTAGGTTAGGTTAGGTTAGGGTAGGTTAGGTATGATTGATGATTGGTTTACATCAGGTTAAGTTAACTTAGATCCCCCTACAGGTCCCTGGGTCAGTGATTAGTGAGGTCAGGAGTCCCAAGCAGGGCAATAATCACAGCCCTCACCTCACCTGCTGATTGACTCACTACACAGGTGGACACACAATCAAGCCGAGGCAACACGACCCTTCTGGACGAGATATGTTCTCCTTAACTTAATTACCATACGTCTTTGACCCCTCAGGAAAATTAAACCATGTAGCAAGCGGTACCGAGAGAGGTAGCGATACGTGAAGTGGGTTTAGTCCTGTGTAATGACTTTGCAATTGAAGGCGTCATCAATTTCCCTACATCTCGGAGCCGCGTTGCCGTGTTGCAAGTGACAGCGAGAGGTGGTAGCAACACATAGGTGGAGGGGGGGGGGTGGGTATGTCTGTATTATGACTCTGCAGGTGCAATAATGTGTCGTCAGTTTCCCTACATCTCGAAGCGTTCACGAAACCAAGCCGTGTTGCAAGTGACACCAACGTGATTGCAATACGTGTCGATAAATTAGTTCGATGATTGCAAGAATGTGTCAGCAATATTTCCAGGTTCCAATAACATGTCATGAATATTTCTAGGTGACATCAATTCATATTACGCAAGACATCAACACACTTGTGCCTAGATGCCATCAGGGGCGTCTATTGCTAATATACGTCATCAATTTCCCACCGTCTTTGACTATCCACGAAAATCAACCCAATTTGCAAGTGTCGGCGGCAGGCTTGCAATAGGAGAGTTCATGCCTGTATAATGACTTGGCAATTGCCGTGCACAGCCTCAGCGTCTAATTGTCTTGAGCAAGTTTGGTGAAGTGATGTGTCTCAGCGTATAGTGGAGACTGACGAAGATGCTGACGAGGGTGTGTGTGAGAGAGAGAGAGAGAGAGAGAGAGATAATAGTAGCAGTAGTGGTAGTAAGAATTGTGGGCACTCACTGTATAGAATGTGATGGGTAGTGTAGGGGTGAGGGGAGGTGTGTAGGGGAGGTGTGTAGGGGTGAGGGGAGATGTGTAGGGGTGAGGGGAGGTGGAACTAATACGTTCTTTCCTTAAGTTTTAAATTTTGTATATGATCACAAATAATCTCTCTCTCTCTCTCTCTCTCTCTCTCTCTCTCTCTCTCTCTCTCTCTTGTTCACCTCTGAAACCCTAATTTATGTTCGCCAGGCGGAGAAAATGAATAGTTATGATGGCGCCTGGCGAACATTTATCAAAATGTCACAGACCTTGGTTAGAAAATGCGAAAATGTGTCGTGGTAGATATTGGTGAAGGTGAGTGATGGAGGGAGAGAGGAATGAGAGGGATGAGAGGGAGAGAGGGAGACAGGGAGAGAGGGAGAGAGGGATGAGAGGGAGAGAGGGATGAGAGGGAGAGAGAGAGAGAGAGGGATGAGAGAGAGGGAGGGAGGGAGAGAGGGAGGGAAGAAAGGTGGGACCGTCCCTCTCACCTACCTTCAGGATTGTGGGTGGGAGAGGGAGGAAGGTAGGGAGTGGGGATGGGAGGAGGGAGAGGTGAGGATAGAAATGGGATAGAAGGAGGAAAGAAGAGGGGAATGAGAGGAGGTATGTAGTGGTGGGAGAGGAGAGAGGGAAGAGTGGATGAATGAAGGATGGGAGAGGGAAGGAGAGAGGGAGGGAGGGATAGTAATGAGAGAAGGGGAGAAAAAGGAAATTGGAGGGAGAGACGGGAATGAGGAATTGATTCGTCGTTATTTATATTTCCTGAGAAGAGAGAGAGAGAGAGAGAGAGAGAGAGAGTGGGTACACGAGGCTCAGGTGAAGGTCAGTACACAAAGACTAATACCCCCTCTTTCTTCCCCTGGCAATTGAGTCTTTAGGGTAATAAAGACTTTTTGCCCTCAGTAACTTGCTCTAACTCACTAAATACATCTTACTGGGTGTAAAAAAAAAATATTCACTATTTACCCCACAAAGTTTTTTCTTCACCTGAGGCAAAAAAAAAAATATATATATAAAATATTTGATCCTGGGAATAAATCGTGTATAAAATCGAGTTATTTCATAATTTTAGTGAATAATTATACATTAAACACAATATTTACATCCTACCAGTCCTCATCCTCCCCGTCCTCATCCTCCCCGTCCTCATCCTCCCCGTCCTCATCCTCCCCGTCCTCATCCTCCCCATCCTCATCCTCCCCGTCCTCATCCTCCCCGTCCTCATCCTCCCCGTCCTCATCCTCCCCATCCTCATCCTCCCCATCCTCATCCTCCCCGTCCTCATCCTCCCCGTCCTCATCCTCCCCGTCCTCATCCTCCCCATCCTCATCCTCCCCATCCTCATCCTCCCCGTCCTCATCCTCCCCATCCTCATCCTCCCCGTCCTCATCCTCCCCATCCTCATCCTCCCCATCCTCATCCTCCCCGTCCTCATCCTCCCCGTCCTCATCCTCCCCATCCTCATCCTCCCCATCCTCATCCTCCCCGTCCTCATCCTCCCCATCCTCATCCTCCCCGTCCTCATCCTCCCCGTCCTCATCCTCCCCGTCCTCATCCTCCCCATCCTCATCCTCCCCGTCCTCACCCTCCCCGTCCTCATCCTCCCCGTCCTCATCCTCCCCATCCTCATCCTCCCCATCCTCATCCTCCCCGTCCTCATCCTCCCCGTCCTCATCCTCCCCGTCCTTATACAACACCTTATACCGCCTATCAACACTAATACCAACAACACAAGCAAACAACACCTTATACCGCCTATCAACACTAATACCAACACTGAACCTTCTGTATGTTTCTTAATTCTGACTTACTAAAACGTGTTCAAAATATTCAATAAACCATTACATATATGACTCCTGGTGCTAAAAGAGATGTTATTGAACTATATTGAACTATACTGAACTACACTGAGTTATACTGAGCTACCTTGTGACTATAGTGGACTACACTGAACTACTGTATATTGAATTACACTGAAGTACACTGAGCTAAACTGAACTCGACTAAACAAAACCGAACTAAACTGAACTCTACTGGACTAAACTAAACTACTCAACCAAACTGAACTCAACTGACCTATACTGAACTATACTGAAATACACTGCAGCTTAACTATACTGAACTCCACTGAACTTAACTGAACTCTTCAATATAATCTACCCAAGATACACAAAACACGGACCCAAATATAATCTGCCTCCTAATGATTTACGGTAATATAATTCAAACTGTCTATAATGTACAGGATTATAGGCCCAGCCATTCTGTAAGTGATAATGCCCCGGGTAGGTATAACAAATTATAGAAGGTGAGATTATACTTGTTTGTGAGGTGAATGGTATTGAGAGAGAGAGAGAGAGAGAGAGAGAGAGAGAGAGAGAGAGAGAGAGAGAGAGAGAGAGAGAGAGAGAGAGAGAGAGAGAGAGAGAGAGAGAGAGAGAGAGAGAGGGGGGAAAAGGCATAGAGAGAGAGAGAAAGAAAGGGAAGATAATTAAGAAATAAATGAAGTGCATAACATAAGAGAATAAACAACAATTCAAAAATAACAAAGAAAAAATGAAACACACACACACACACACACACACACACACACACACACACACACACACACACACACACACACACACACACACAACTTTACTGGAAGCAGGTAAACACTGGGAAGGTAACAGGTAACTAATTACCACATAAATAGGAATCTGGTAATAATAATGACTGTATGTGTGTGTGTGTGTGTGTGTGTGTGTGTGTGTGTGTGTGTGTGTGTGTGTGTGTGTAGTCAGTATAAGTAGCGTGCGTTTAATTATTGGATTGGAAGGGAGGGACGAAGGCTTATGTTTTTAAAGAGAGAAATGGAGGGAGAGAGAGAGAGAGAGAGAGAGAGAGAGAGAGAGAGAGAGAGAGAGAGAGAGAGAGAGAGAGAGAGAGAGAGAGAAAACAATCATAACATCACTACCACAAGTAAACAAACAGTATATGTCGTTCAGCTATTGACCAACGTAAACAAATCGAGAGAGGCGTCCGTTCGCGTAACAAAGAGAAGGGGGGGGGGGGGGGGGGATTACAGGCATTAAATCCGCATACATTGCCCCAAGGCTCTTCCCCCCCCCCCCCCTGGCCCCAAGGGGAGATGGGCCTAAGCTAGTTGGCTGAGTGCGTGTTTCTGACGTGTTAACAAATAGGAGGGGTGTGTGTAGGGGGAGGGGTGTGTGTAGGGGGAGGGGTGTGTGTAGGGGGAGGGGTGTGTGTAGGGGGAGGGGTGTGTAGGGGGAGGGTGTGTGTAGGGGGAGGGGTGTGTGTAGGGGGAGGGGTGTGTGTAGGGGGAGGGGTGTGTGTAGGGGGAGGGGTGTGTGTAGGGGAGGGGTGTGTGTAGGGGGAGGGAAATATCTATCAATTGGGGAGAGGAAATTGGATAAGTGGGAGTTGAGTGAGAGAGCATTACGTTAGCAGCAGTTGTTGTTGTATTTTATTATTATTATTATTATTATTATTATTATTATTATATTATTTAACATTTCTATCATTATTAATCTCATCATCATAAGCCATAACACCAGCACTATGAGTACCTCCATTATAACTATGATCAGCAGATAAAATAACATTGCTTCTATCGATACAGTTAATCTTTTGTTAAACCCAAATACAAAAATTATTCATATTTTTTCCTATATGTTTAATTCGTGACGAGAACGTGTTGCCCGTTTAACCTTTTGTCCTCGTTGAGATTTTACTGGGAAAACAATGTTGGGTACTTAGTTACAAAGATAATTTAATACCTGTAAAAAAATTAGTCTTTATACAGGTTATTAATGAGATATATAGCCTGCGGTACATTGTGCTTTGTACAGGAACACGAGTGGATTATAGTTTACATCACGCTCTGTACATAGTATTGGGTTAGTGTTTTATTTACTGGGATTAGCCCACCCAGGCACAGGTCATCGACCCACAACGGTGCCTGGGGGGGAGGGGCGGGGGAATAAAAAGTAAAAATAAATTAAAAATAGAAAAGAAAAAAATTATATTAATCTAAACCACGAAGATGACGGAAAACCATCTTTTTAAAGTGAGACAGATTGTATGAGTATGGAAACACAGAAGAAGGCAGAGCATTCCACAGTTTGGCTGTGTGAGGAAAGAAGGAGGTACTATAACGGGTTATTCTAGTGTGACCGACATCCACAGAGAAACGGTGGGTACCGCGGGCAAGACGAGTGTTACGAGCCCACGGCCTTGCCGGCGGTACACAGGGTGCCACATCCACCGAACATTGCCCGTTAAAGTACCTGTAAAAGAGAGAGAGAGTGAAGCAACATTACGGCGAAGAGAAAGGGAAGAGAGATTATCAACTAAAGGAGGAGAGTTAATAAGACGAAATGCCTTTGATTCCACCCTATCTAACAGTTGGACAGAAGAAGAGCCACCCCAGATATGAGAGCAGTACTCCAAGTTAGGACGAATGAATCCCTTATATACTTGAAGCAACTACTCAGGAGTGAAGTAGCTACGGCATCTGTATAGCATTCCCAGCTTTCGGGAGGCAGCTTTAGCAATGTTGTGGATGTGTGGCTTCCATGACATATTAGAGGAAATGGTGAGGCCTAATATACAGTATATATCTTAGAATTTAGCAGAATGATTGCGTCCTGAAATGTGATTGGAGGGAGATGTTCTATTTTGGAAAGTGTTCTTGGTAAAGGTTGTGTTTTATTACTAATGAATTTAACCAAGTTTCTACCTCCCCATTCGGAGATATTGCACAGATGAGCACTGAGATGATGAAATGATATCAGCTCTAGAAACATCTAGTTTGAGAGTTAGGGGGAAGGGAAAATGTGAAGAAGAGTGAAGTAAAGAATCATCAGTGTAAGAATGGATAAAATTAGTCGTAGTGTGAAGCAATTCATTAATAAAAAGAAGGAAGAGAGTTGGTGAAAGAACAGAACCCTGTGGAACACCACTATTGGTAGAGAAAGAGCGAGTGATCGATCCCTCGACAACAACTGCTATGGATCGGTTCTCAAGGAAGCTGGAAGTCAGAGAACAAAGTAGGGGAGAGAAACCATAAGAGGAAAGTTTTGAAAGCAAAGACTTGTGCCATATCTTGTCAAATGCTTTGGAGATGTCGAGGGCCACGACGAAAGTTTCCCCATAATCCCTAAGAGAGGATGACCGAATATGGGTGCAGTAGGAGAGTAGATCACCAGTAGATCTCGCCTGGCGAAAGTCATACTGGTGATCCGTCAAAAGAGAAAGGCGTTCAAGGTGACGGAGAAAATTAGATTTTAGGATAGTTTCGAAAATCTTTGAGAGGGATGAAGTTAGAGCAATGGGACGATAGTTAGAGGGATTAGAATGGTCACCCTTCTTCGGGATGGGCTGAACCAAGGCATGATTCCAAGAAGAAGGAAAAGTTTTGAGGCAAAGGCGAAAGAGGCGAGAAAGCACAGGGGTCAGAATTTCAGCACACGCCCTCAGAACACGAGGGGGTATTCCGTCCGGTCCATGCACCTTACTCACATCCAACCTGGATAACACACCAGCAACCCTACGAGTGGAGATTATAGGAAAGTGCATAGGTTCAGTAGGAGGAGCAAGAGTAGGAGGGATAGAGCTGGAATCGTTTAAGGTGGAGTTAGAGGAGAATAAGGTGCCTAAGAGATTGGCTTGATCAGGGGGAGAGTTGGCTATAGAGTTATCAGGTCGGAAGAGAGGAGGAAGAGAGGAAGTGCAGGAGTTATTACAGATGTTTTTGGTTAAGGACCAGAAGGATTTACTAGAAGAGTTAGTCAGGTCAGCGGACTTGCTTTTTATAAAATTACATTTGGCTCTCCAGTATGGGAAACAAAGAAAAATAGTCACAGTAGGTAGAAATATTTTGAGCCAGTTGACATCATAAAGAGAAGATTCAAGATCCGTGAGTCGGGCGGTAGGTGTACGTGTGTTGCAGTAGGCCCATACACCTCCCTTAGAACGGAAGGAGGTATATAGGTTGTAGTTGGAGACTTGGAAAGGTTTGGGTAAGCTGCTTTGGTCAGTTGAAGTTCAGATAATAATAAGAGATCAGGGGGAGAGGATAATAGATGGTGCTCCACAGAAGGAAAATTGGATCTCAGGTCGCGAATGTTGGAAAAATGAAGTGTGAAAAAAGCCGATCCTCCAACAACAGCGGTGATGTCAGTTGAGGCCCCAGTAGCTTGATGATGATCAGGTTGGCCCTGGGGTCCACAACCTTCCCGACCAGTGGGACCCATCCGAGAAGGCCCCGCTTTAATATTATTGTTAGCCGATTTCATAGGAGAATAAAAGCATAGAAAGAATAAAACAGATCAATAGTAAGAGAAACAATTGAGACTCGGCAAGTGTGTGTAAATGAGACAGAAGGACAGATCAACAACCTGGGACTTGGTCACATATGGCAGCAGGGTCCACCATGAGACAACACATTATGCTTCCAATATCTTCCCAAACGGTAGTACCTCCCTGTTTGGTAGCTGTGTTGGTTAGGTTAGGTTAGGTTAGGTTAGGTCTACTTAAGTTAGTTAGATAAAGTTAGGTTAGGTTAGGGTAGGTTAGATCTACTTTAGTTAGTTAAAGTTAGGTTAGGTTAGGGTAGGTTAGGTCTGTAGATATATGAGACGAATATTGCTGTAATATGTAATTCTGTACTATTTACCATTATTGATTCAGGTCTCTGTATTATATGTATTATAATCATACTCCCTTTTGTCACCAAGCGTTAGTTCGAGTTTTGGGCACATGCGCGCTGTACGCGCATGCGCAGATAGAGCTACCCAGAGAGATTCCAAGACAGGACGCTGTTTACCCCTGTCTTAACTCCTTTTTGTGTTTGTCCCAGAAATAGAACTTACGGACTTGACATCAGTGTGTTTCCTTTACCCCTGAGTATAAGGGCCACCTGAGTCTCCCACAAGGTCTACTTTAGTTAGTTAGATCAAGGGAGGTAAAGTCAACACTACTATTTCTCAACCCATCCTAACCAAATATTACAGAGTCAGCACGAGCGGCGTTCATCTGCATCACTAAGACGCTGAAATTCCTTGAACACATCTTGAAGGATCTTAAGGAACACTTGTGACGTCATGAAGGCTCTTAAGGAACACTTGTGACGTCTTGAAGGATCTTAAGGAACACTTGTGATGTCTTGAAGGATCTTAAGGAACACTTGTGATGCCTTGAAGGCTCTTAAGGAACACTTGTGACGTCTTGAAGGATCTTAAGGAACACTTGTGATGTCTTGAAGGCTCTTAAGGAACACTTGTGACGTCTTGAAGGCTCTTAAGGAGCACTTGTGACGTCTTGAAGGACCTTAAGGACGTCAGAAGTGTTCCTTGAGAGCCTTCAAGGCGCCACAAGTGTTTCTTAAGATCCTTCAAGATGTGATCAAGGAATTTCAGCGTTTTAGCAATATTAGATTAGGTTTGATTAGGTTAGGTCAGGTTAGGTTAGGTTAGGTTAGGTTAGGTAAGGTAGTGATGTGAACCCAAATAAACTCAAACGAACAAAGTTAGTAAACCCATCTGAGCTCAAACAGACCCAGTAAGTGAACCCGTCAGAAATGAACCCGTCAGAAAATGAACCCGTCAGAAATGAACCCGTCAGAAATGAACCCGTCAGAAAATGAACCCCAGTCTCTCCCATTTCTAAGTCACTATTACTCTCTGTGTCACTCTGGGTCATAACTCTGACTCAGGTGAAGGTAATGAGGTGTTGTGCCTTGATTAGACAAAGTCGAGTCGGCAATGATACACCTGAGAGCCGAAAAAAAAAAAGCCGGAAAAGAGTCGCTCCTAATCCGGCTCTTGACACAGCTGTGGTTGAAGACGTCCGGGGAATCAAAGAAAAGGATCGAAATTTCTCAAGGGAATAATGAAACGAACACCGGCACCTGTGTGTGTGTGTGTGTGTGTGTGTGTGTGTGTTTTACTTCAAGCTATAAAGTGAACTCTATGTTCTTCCTGTCACACACACACAAACACACACACACACACACACACACACACACACACACACACTACTCCTCCACCCTCTACAAACACACCTTCCAACACACCCCAACACACTCCAACACACCCCAACACATCCCCAACACACTTCCCCCCAACATGCTCAAACCAACTATAAGCTCTACAGGCCGTACCATCCAACAGGGTAAAAAATCCTCACACAAAAATTCCTAATCCGACAGATCCCGTAATCAGGATGTTTGGAAAGTAAACAGAGGCCTTTCAAGATAGTCTCCCACAGTGTCTCCCGAGGCCTGACGCAGCACAGTGAGAGAGATTGTGTGTTTAGTGAGTTGTAAACAAGTGAAGTCTTAGTGATAATATATTGGTGTCTTACTTCCCAGGTAGTGAGGGTATTATTAAGTGTGTGTGTGTGTGTGTGTGTGTGTGTGTGTGTGTAAAGGAAGGTTTAAAAATACAGGTATGTAGTAATTTCCCAGGTAGTGACTGTATTATAAAGTACAGGTGTGGAGTCAGGTTTAAATTACAGGTATAATAATTTTACATATATACATAATTTTTGTGTTGAACCAGGGAAGGTGAACCTGACCGACCCAGTGCGGTAACCACTCCTCCACCGCACATATTAAGACTCTGTTATTACATATTAATTATAGTGTCTTAACGTAGGTATACAGAGATATTTACTGAACAAATATTTAACTTAGGTATATAAACAGAGTGATGACGGTGCCTTAATTTGCATACATACATACATACATACATACATACATACATACATGCATACACAGAGAACAAAACAAAGAAAAACTTAACCTAGTGATGAAGAATCCTTAAAGTAAAAGAAAAAACCCAGTATATATATAAAGGCCTACTTATACTATTCACGGATACATAACACTCAACTTGTCAACACAGGTAAGAGCTCTTGTTAAAGAATGGGACCCAGTGTGTGTGTGTGTGTGTGTGTGTGTGTGTGTGTGTGTGTGTGTGTGTGTGTGTGTGTGTGTGTGTGTGCTGTCTTTCCCGTAACTCAGGACTTAAGATGCGACATAATATAAGGTAATTAAGAGTTGAAATAAAGGTTAAAATTATCTTAAGATTTTACCTGTACACAAAAGTGGGTTCCGGTACTAAGGAAAAAAAACTGACTTAAGAGACTTTGAGGGTCTGCTCCTCAGGACGTGGCTGGAACAACATCAATAGGCAAATGCGTCTCTTTCACCCGCTCCTTCAAACACATACACACACACACAATGATGGCTGCCCCTCGTGTAACGAGGATGGCCGGCCCAAGGGCCACCTCGGCTTGCGAAGCAAGCATGTTGACCATTACACCACGGGTCGCCCTATACATACATACACAGATAAAATCACTTAGTACCTGCGGCTTGAACACATACATATCAAAACCATTATGATTTTATTACACCTTAAAGACAAAAGTTATTGCAGACAAAATTATGTCCGTATGTATGTATGTATGTATGTATGTATGGCCAGAAAAATTAAAATTTACGCAGTGTCTCGTATCGATTTGCTATTTGGCTTAACGCAAATTACGCCAAAACCTTCACACGCCACTGAATTCAACTCTTCCTGAACCAAGTCTCATTTTAGCAGGAGCGGCCCACTGAGCATCACAGAACTTGAGCCAATCGGTGGTAAAATCAGACGTATTTAAGTGATTGTTTCAAGGTCTTGTTGTTGGTGGAGGCAGCCATGGTAACGGCGTATTGACCGTGAGCCTTGGAGGGAAGTTTTAACATTTGTATTCGTTGTGTGGAATTTAAAGTCAATTTTTATTGCATTATAAGTTTGTAAGTACATTTTGAGTTGTTATATGAAATTACTCACCTCAACCAAGAAAAAAACACGAAAAAAAAACGAAAAAATACAAAAATACAAAAAAATAAATTTGTAAGAAAAAACTGAGATCACCTGAAGATTAATCTCCAGCGTAATTCACCTGTGCTACCTGGGTACATTAGGGAACATTACTGAAAATTCGCTACCAGCTTATTTCACTTTATGATTACCATGTCCTAACGCACCTAACCTAACCTAACCTAACCTAACCTAACCTAACCTAACCTCTACTTCAAGACGTAACCAAGCCTAACCTAACCAACCTCTACACACTGTCTCTTAGTATTGGTCCAACACCCCTCCATTATACCACCCCATCACACAATACCACCCCACCACACCATCCCATCATAATCACCCCCATTAAACACCCTAAAAACCCTTGTCTCCCCCCTCCTCCCTCCCCCCCCCCCAAAAAAAAAACAACTAAAATAATCTAACAGTTAAAACAGAGTGACTGAACGTATTCCAAAGACACGGGGTGAATTAACACACAGGTAGACAGCAGGTAAACTTTAGTATCTCATCAGCGCGTAGGGTGAACTGTTTCGGGACGGTACGGATCATTTAACCAACACTTGAACGTTAATCCTCACATCATTTCGTTCTTTCCCGTTCTCTTTGGTCATGAGTTATATTATTTCGTGTGTTTTTTTCGTTCGTTTCCGTGTCATTTTTCGTCTGTTTCTGTTTCTTTCGTGAGGTTATATTTCGTGAGATGTTAGATTCTAAAAGAGGGAGATGGAAAGGAAGAAGAGGAGGGAGAAGAGGGAGAAGAGGAAGAAGGAGAGGGAAAGGAAGAAGAGGAGGGAGAAGAGAAAGAAGGAGAGGGAAAGGAAGAAGAGGAGGGAGAAGAGGGAGAAGAGGAGGGAGAAGAGAAAGAAGGACAGGGAAAGGAAGAAGAGGAGGGAGAAGAGGGAGAAGAGGAAGAAGAGGAGGGAGAAGAGGAAGAGGGCAAGTGAGGTAGAGTTGGTGGTTCCCTGGTGATTCCAATTTGTGTGTGTGTGTGTGTGTGTGTGTGTGTGTGTGTGTGTGTGTGTGTTTGCTTGGTGATTTTCTTGGTGTAAATATTTGTCACCATATAGTTCATTTCTTTTGTTCGGTCTTAAACATCCGCTGGTGATATTTTTGGTGTGATTCGGTTCCACCTTTGAGTTAGTCTCTGCTCCTGGTGATTACTTTGGCTGGTGATTCTCTTGATATAAAGTTGAATCACCATTGCCTTCACTTTTGTTACCTTTACTGGTTAATTATTAAGTAAAATGCCTAATTATTCACCATTGCGTTCAGTTCTATTGTTTTGGTGATCCGAAAAAACCACATTATTATCGTACTTTAAATCTAGCTCACCATTCACCCATTATGTCTTTCCTGGTGACCCGATAGATGGCGTTGCAATAGTTTAAATCTAGTTCACCATTAACCACTTCTGTTTATCTTGGTGATGGGTTTAATGGTTAATCCTTGGTGTATTTTCCTCTACTTGGTGCTCGGGGGAGGTGGAGGGTGAGGGTGGGGGTGGGGTGACAATATGGATTAGGTCGGACTTAATAGTGTAGCGAGAGAGATGCTGTGTAATGTGGGAGGAGGGACACAGCTGCTAGGTGGGTCATGATTGGTCAGGGAGGAGGGACACAGCTGCTAGGTGGGTCATGATTGGTCAGGGAGAAGGGACACAGCTGGAGGTGGCTCATGATTGGTCAGGGAGAAGGGACACAGCTGGAGGTGGCTCATGATTGGTCAAGGAGGAGGGACACAGCTGCGAGGTGGGTCATGATTGGTCAGGGAGGAGGGACACAGCTCGAGGTGGGTCATGATTGGTCAGGGAGGAGGGACACAGCTGGAGGTGGATCATGATTGGTCAGGGAGGAGGGACACAGCTGCGAGGTGGGTCATGATTGGTCAGGGAGGAGGGACACAGCTGCGAGGTGGGTCATGATTGGTCAGGGAGGAGGGACACAGCTCGAGGTGGGTCATGATTGGTCAGGGAGGAGGGACACAGCTGCGAGGTGGGTCATGATTGGTCAGGGAGGAGGGACACAGCTGCTAGGTGGGTCATGATTGGTCAGGGAGGAGGGACACAGCTGCGAGGTGGGTCATGATTGGTCAGGGAGGAGGGACACAGCTGCGAGGTGGGTCATGATTGGTCAGGGAGAAGGGACACAGCTCGAGGTGGGTCATGATTGGTCAGGGAGGAGGGACACAGCTGCTAGGTGGGTCATGATTGGTCAGGGAGGAGGGACACAGCCCGAGGTGGGTCATGATTGGTCAGGGAGGAGGGACACAGCTGCGAGGTGGCTCATGATTGGTCAGGGAGGAGGGACACAGCTGTGAGGTGGGTCATGATTGGTCAGGGAGGAGGGACACAGCTCGAGGTGCCTTATGATTGGTCAAGGTCCTAAATCCCCTCCCCTACTTGACCCTGAGAGATGAAAGAAATTAACCCTTATTTACTGACTAACACACACACACACACACACACACATTAACATTATATCCTATAAACGTTTCCCATGAACAAATTATAACCGAAAAACGTTCCCCAAAACTCATAAACGTTTCCCATGTACAAATTATAATAACTTTCTCTCATAAACACAAACGTTTCCACCTAAAACAAAATATAAATAGATTTTTCCATTGTTTTTCCTTACCAGCCACAGATGTTTTCCTCTAGTTCGTTAATCACCAAAGTTTGTAGTTTTTTTTTTTTACAACAGTGAACGAGAAAGGCGTAACTCTGGCGCTAGTTCTCCGGTTATCTGTTCACATCAGGTTAAAAGTTTTAGCAGGGAGGGATGGTCAGCTGTCACGGTGAATTGTATCTCCCCAAGCAGTCTCTCTCTCTCTTTTAATCTATCTCTTTCTCTTTTTATCTCTCTCTTTATCTCTGTCTCTCTCTCTCTCTTTCTCTCTCTCTATTTATCTTTCTCTCTCTATCTGTCTATCTGTCTTTCTCTCTCTCGCTCACACACACGCAGACACTTTCTCTCTTTCCATCTCCTATCTCTCTTCTCTCTATCTCCTATCACACACACACACACACACACACACACACACACACACACACACACACACACACACACACACACCATCAGAATTCCAAGGTGTGGGTTGTTCGTATGGCCTCGTAAGTCATCATACCCTCATGTGTACCTGTCATCGTACTGTGTGTGTGTGTGTGTGTGTGTGTGTGTGTGTGTGTGTACGTATATATCCACACAATATATATAAGACCAAAACCACCAATAAAATTATACATCAAATTATACATCAAATTATACATCAAATTATACATCAAATTATACAACATCAAATTATACATCAAATTATACAACATCAAATTATACATCCCAAAACCATATAAGACGTAAATAATTATAGAGAATGGGGAAATACCAGGGAAATTGGGTGGAAAATAATCCCTGTTTAGAAGGACATTTCCCCTGCCAGGTACTTGATGCTGGAGCCACGTCAGTCTGGTTAATGGGAGATGAATAGTGAGCACCTACCTCAAGTATGAGAGAGAGAGAGAGAGAGAGAGAGAGAGAGAGAGAGAGAGAGAGAGAGAGAGAGAGAGAGAGAGAGAGAGAGAGAGAGAGAGAGAGAGAGAGACCCATAGACAATTACAGACAGGAAGACAAACTATATTCTTCCAAAATTTCCTCAACCATCCCTACCTCCTTCCCCAAACCCCACCCCACCCCACCAAAACCCCACCCCACCCCACCGCACCCCACCCCACCCCACCCCACCCCACCCCACCACACCCCACCCCACCCCACCGCACCCCACCCGACCCCGCCCCACCCTACCGCCACCCTATTCTTTCCCTCAGTCACTCTCTACAGCAGTTCCTCGCTATCACATTAACCAAGTGCCACTCCAGCCATCGGGAAATATACATCTT
>CAUDMG010000256.1:185000-220000 GCA_958450375.1 Homarus gammarus
CAACTCTCACCTGAAAGATTTAAAACCTAAAGTTACTTAAAAAACACACAAACAAACAATGATCAAAACAAACAAACATTATTTACATGACCTCTTTCAACCCTTTCTGTATATAACATTGACAAATAAATAAATAAACAAATAAACAAATAAACAATAAGGTTTTAAATATTTCTTTTGTTAAATTGTATTCATTTTTTTCCTTTATTTCTCATTATTTTTTTATTCCTCATCTTATTTAGTTTTTTCCCCGATCACCTGAAGAATCACCACCCCAGCTTATATTATTTAACCTAACTTAACCCAAATAGTGCTAGGGTATTTCTGTATCCCCTTGATCCATAGAACACAGACAGACAGACAGACACACAGACAGACACACAGACAGACACAGACACACAGACAGACAGATATGAAGAGAGAATAAGAGTAATCACCTGTAAACAGCAATTAATGATCAGAGCACCAATCACAGGCCAGGAACATCACACCTGCCTCAACTACTGGATTAAGGCCTTTGACGTGAGGCTGTGAGGTCACTTGCTGAATTACTGAGGTCACATACATACATACATACATACATACCAAGTACGGTACGAAATGGTGACAGCTGCGTGAGTCAGCTCTATGAATGTTTTAACTAACTGACTGAACTTAGCCATCAACTGACAGACTTACTGACACACCCACTGAGAGAATTTTCCTTCCTAAACCACCAATTCCCGCCCTAAGCTGGCCTGAATAATGCAGCTTACCACCGCAGCTTTGTCAGTCTCGTTAAGGACTAAAATGGGACACGATTTTTAGCGATATAAATGTTGCTGATAGAGAGAGAGAGAGAGAGAGAGAGAGAGAGAGAGAGAGAGAGAGAGAGAGAGAGAGAGAGAGAGAGAGAGAGAGAGAGAGGGGCAAATAAAACAAACAGACAGACAGAGAGACAGACAGACAGACACACAGACAAGATATAAGTCAAAAGACAAAATTAAACAAATGAATCTCTTAAACTCATCCCAAAATAGCATATGAAAGGTCAAAGGTCAACTCCCTTAATAACACCGTCCGTGACCTAATAACCTATTGTGTTACCTATTGTACGAATATTACCTAAATTATATATAAATACTAAACAAATGGATTACTTAAAGATTAGACGCCCCAATTTAGTTCACCTGAAGATTTAATTAACCTAACATTACCTGGGAGTTAGGTTAGGTTAATTTCCCTTAAGTTAGATTGGGTTCGGATTAAGTTAAATTATGTTAGATTAGCGTTAGGGTAAATTAAGTTAGACTAGGTTAGGTTAAGTTTAATTAAGTTACATTAGCATTAGGATAAGACAGCATAAAAAATACTTAACCATGTGACCGCCCCCCACCGCCCCCTACCCCACCCCACCCCACCGCCCCCTACCCCACCCCACCGCCCCCCAATACTCGGTCGGTCATTCTGAAGACAAAACACGAGGTAGAAAATTGCTTGTTACTCAGCTCAGGTCTTGTATAAAAGGTTTATTTCAGGCCACAAGTAGGTTCTTTCTATGCTGGGTTCAATGGGCCACTTACCTCAAGGTCCACCTGGTCATTTGGGGAGGAATTTCAAGCCAGGTGTGGTTAGTGTTTAAGTGCCTCTAGACGGATGTTAAGTGAATGACTTTTTTGAGTTGGTGGGATTTGTTGATTTTTGTGGAGTTTGTTTACTTATCTCTCTCTCTCTCTCTCTCTCTCTCTCTCTCTCTCTCTCTCTCAAAGTAATCTAAAATCTATGATAATTATTAAGAATTATTCATGGTTGTGTTCAGCTTTTCAATTTCCTAATAACACAAAATATATTACGTCTCTGTGAAATAATTGATTATTAATGCACGATTATCATAGTAATTATTAAAGTCGCTGACCACAGAAATTAAAGTTTTTATCTGTTCAACATTTTTGCTTCACATCTGATTAATCCAAAATGCGAGACTAATTATGAAAAATTATTTGAATTATACTTAAATTATCGCAATAACTAAAACTATTATTAAGGAATTGTATTGTTGTGATATGAATCAAGATTACTTAAGATTTATGAAGATTATCTGAGTAATTGTAGAAAGTTATTAAAGAATTATATTACTGTGATATTTATTGGAATCATTAAGGGATTATATAGGATTATTGAGATAATCGTTGGCATTATACCTGATCCAAAAGCTTCCGTCTCTTCTTTAATAGATTATTAGACTTTACACGATTATTATTAGCAGTATTATTATTATTATTATTATTATTATTATTATAACTATTATTATTATTTCTAAATAAATTATATTTGTAGGAAATACTGTCGAAGAAAATAATTTTGAAGCAATATTTGTGAATGGTATTTTTAATGGAATATGTTTGGACGTCACATTTTCAGTTAAATATTGTACGTAATATTCCTTAAGAGTTAAAATCCTTAAAGGTAATATTTGTTGTAGGTACAGTCCTAAGTTAACAGTTTTAGAGGTAGTATAGTTGGAGGTAATAACTTAGGATGGAATACTTTCCCAGGTAATATTTTTGGAGTTACTCTTTTGGAGTGAATTATTTTTGGAGGTAATATTTCAAGGGTTATCTTCGCTCAAGCTGATTCCTCTTGGCTGTAAATTTCTGGTCACTTAAAATTTCATGCTGGGTTTCCTGCTCACATCTTTATGGCTTTTGTAAGGACCGTAAACCTGCCGCCTCCCTCTCTCTCTCTCTCACTCTCCCTCTCTCATCATCTCTTTCATCAACACTTTCTTTATATTTCTCTCTCTGTCCATCTCTCTCTTTCTCAATCGCTGTCCTTTCTCTCTCTCTCTCTCTCTATATATATATATATATACAGTATATGAGTGAAATTGTGCGTCATGGATAATTTTTTCCCATCAACCACAACGCTTTCTGGATGGTTTCTTAATTCCCCTAACCTAACCTAACCTAACCTAACCAAATTTCGCTCGACGGTTATTTTGCTGTGTACAAAACGCGTTGTGGTCGTTGAGCGAATTCGATCTTTGAGCCTAACATATACACTATCAAAATATGTAAAAGTAGACCTGTACATCAGAAAATGCCCAAAACTGCAAAAAATTATATCATTTTATAGTTTGATTTTGTTATTAAACGAATGTCATTCAACCACCACCATGATTGACAGAACAGACAAGAGAGAGAGAGAGAGGAGGGGACGAAAAAGAGAGGGAGAGAAAGAGAGACAGAAGAAAATGAGAGAAATATAAAAAGAGACACATACAAACAGGCAAGCAAACAGAGAGAAAGAGAAATATAAAGAGACGAACATACAGTCAGAGAGAGAGAGAGAGAGAGAGAGAGAGAGAGAGAGAGAGAGAGAGAGAGAGAGAGAGAGATATCAAACATTACTCAACACACACCATGAATGCTAACATCAGAAGGTAAATATATGATCAGATTTATAGTGTTTAAACGAGGCAGTACCCACGTTAATTGCGTTTAGGTTAGGTTAGGTTAGGTTAGGTCAGATCAGGTTAGGTTAGGTCAGGTTAGGTTAGGTTAGGTCAGGTCAGGCCAAGTTAGGTTAGGTTAGGTCAGGTCACGTTAGGTCAGGTCAGGTCAAGTTAGGTCAGGTCAGGTCACGTTAGGTCAGGTTAGGTCAAGTTAGGTCAGGTCAGGTCATGTCACGTTAGGAGAATATGAAAAAAAAATACAACTGTAAATTAAATACACAAACAAACTTATGCACAACAAACACTTATTTCTGAACACCACCAAGTACACAACACAAGTACAGGAACACAAAATATCCCCACAACAAATACAGTTACAGCAACACAAACAAGTACACAAATACAGAAGACATAAGTATACAAGAAGATGAATACAGGATACTCCACTGACCGCCCTTCTGTTTAGGAGTACAGGATGTAGGATCGACCAGACGCGGGGATAGCTGATGAAAGCCTCTCTGATTACACCTGACTAGCACAGCAGACAAGAGTTACAGACTTTAAATGGTTTCCAACAAGAAGCTCAGATGAAAAGTTGAAGAGGGATAAAAGTTGTAAAAAGTTGAACGATTGAGTATATGCAAATTTATCTCCCAAGGAAAAAAAAGTGGATGAAAAATTGAACAGAGATTGTGGACTGATTGAGGTTGATGGGATGGTGGGCTAGGTGAAGTGGTGGTGGGTTACTAGTTAGATGGGAAGGTGGGCTAGGTGACGTGGTGGGTTACTAGGTTGATGGGATGGTGGGCTAGGTGAGGAGGTGGTGGTGGGTTACTAGTTAGTTGGGATGGTGGGCTAGGTGAGAAGGTGGGTTACTAGTTAGATGGGATGGTGGGCCAGTTGAAGGATGGCTTACTAGGTACATGGGATGGTAGACTTTTCTCAGCTATATTCATCTATATTATCTCCCTCCAAAATACTATCTATCCCCCACACCTACAATGCCCCGTCTCCCCACTGTCTCTCCCCAGCAGGAAAGAGATATGGACTGAGGTGAGCAAGACGAGAGATAATTAGAGACAGAAAATTAATATCTCCCTCTAAACCACTATCTCTCTTTCTCTCTCTCTCTCTCTCTCTAAATCACTATCACTATCTCTAAATAACCATCCCTATCTCTAAACCACCATATCTATCTCTAAACCACTATATCTCTCTCTCAAAATCACTACCTGTCTCTCTAAACCATCTCTAAACCAGCATCTCTCCCTCCCAACAGCTACGACGGACGGCCACCTCAACTTGCGTCCAACCTCCACGAAAGAGACGGAGCAGTGTCAGTCAGTCGAGACGCCGCTACACTCACCCTCAAAAGTGCTGACGTCCAGACGGCTGGAGTGTATGAGTGTAGGGTGGATTTCTTCAAGTCTCCCACACACAACAGCTTCGTCAATCTCACTATTATCGGTAAGTTGAATGATTGTGGTATGGTAGTGGGGTGGGAGAATGTTAGTCTGGCGTTGATGGATAGAAAATGTCTAGAATTGTGAGGTGAAGGGTTGGGGTGTATGTGTAGGGTTGGCGAACGTTAGTCTGGCGGTGATTATGTATGTAGGGTGGGTGAATGTTAGTCTGGCGTTGTTTATAGTGAAGTAGAATGTTAAGAATCGAAAGTTGAATATGTGAAAGATTTTTATTTTATTTATTTATTTATTTATTTATTTTATTTATTTTTTTTTTTTTGGGGGGGGGGGTGGGTAATTTTTTTAGGAATCCATAATATACACTAATAAATATTTTAGGGATTTTTTTTTTAGGTTACTACAAGTTACCTAAAATATTATCTCAAAATTTTAAAGTCTTTATGAGTCCCGTAACAGATTTTAATTAATATTTTAGGTGAAATATAAGTTAAAAATACCTAAAAATCACATCTCGATATTTAAAAAAAAAATTCAGAAAACCATAACATATTTTTTAGGAGAATTTTCAGTCACAATGAACCTAAAAATATCCACTTTACATATCGGAAACTATTTTAGGGAGGGAGGGAGTGAGGGAAGGATGGAGGGAGTGAGGGAAGGATGGAGGGAGTGAGGGAAGGATGGAGGGAAAGGAGAGAGTAAGAGGGAGTGGGAAGAAGGAAAGGGGGGCGAAGGAAGGGTGGGATGAAGGAGGGAAGGGAGAAAGGGTGAGGGAAGGAGGAAAAGGAGAGAGTAAAGAGAAAGGAGAGAGGGAAAGGAAAGAGGAAGGGGAGGAAAAGTGGGGGGTGTGGGGTTGTAGTATCATATATCGAAGGGAAACTTATATGTATAACCTATAGGAAGAGAAACATCCAGTAGGTCGACTATATTGCCTTACACTATATCATTTCTCTGTTTATATAGTGTGAGAGAATATAGGAACCTTCCCTCACTCACGTAGGCAAAATCCCCCCTCTTCTTTTATTCCAACGAAGTCCACGTCAGTGTTTAAAAGGATGAGAGAGAGAGAGAGAGAGAGAGAGAGAGAGAGAGAGAGAGAGAGAGAGAGAGAGAGAGAGAGAGAGAGAGAGAGAGAGAGAGAGAGAGCCACTACGGTCCCCCTCAGCTCAATAAAGATAATAATAAGAGTGACCAGGAGAACAGTGGACCCGTGATTATCTTGCGTCTGCTGCGTCGGTATTGCGTCTTCTGCGTCATTTGTGTGTCTTCAATAGATTAACTTATTGTATTAAAAGGGGTTGGTATTGTTCTCAGGTGGTTAAGATGTTGTACTCAGTGGGTTAATGCACTGTACTCAAGGTGTTGGTATTGTACTCAGGTGGTTAAGATGTTGTACTCAGTGGGTTAATGCACTGTACTCAAGGTGTTGGTATTGTACTCAGGTGGTTAAGATGTTGTACTCAGTGGGTTAATGCACTGTACTCAAGGTGTTGGTATTGTACTCAGGTGGTTAAGATGTTGTACTCAGTGGGTTAATGCACTGTACTCAAGGTGTTGGTATTGTACTCAGGCGGTTAAGATGTTGTACTCAGTGGGTTAATGCACTGTACTCAAGGTGTTGGTATTGTACTCAAGAGATTAATATATTGTTTGTACTCAGTGGGCTAATGCACTGTACTCAAGGGATTAAGGTTCCTTTAATAAAAAAAATCAATTACATAAACAAACACATTTCAATATACTACAAACACACACACACACACACACACACACACACACACACACACACACACACACACACATACCCCCCACACACACCCACACACCCACATAGTTCCCCTACACACATTTTCCAAAACAAATAAATAAATTCATCAAAGGACAATATTAAACCAACACAAAATAAACCACAAGAGAAACCATATCAAACATATCACTTAATTGGCTCGGAATATATATATGTTATTTTTAAACCCGTGAAACTATATTAAAAAAAATTAAATAATGAGTAAGTGAAATGAAACGCGGACTATATCAAGGAATTTTTAGCACTGAGTTGTTAAAATATAAAAACAAAGCCACCATAGAGTATAGGATGTGTGTGTGTGTGTTTGTGTGTGTGTGTGTGTGTTGTATGGATGCAGGGAACAATAGGGAAAACTGACCAATGTGATAATTTATCTCTCTCCTGTGTTTTGATTTTGTCAGCTGATCGTGTTGTCATATTTTGGGTTCGTATTATTTTTGTTGTATTTTGATTAGTCAGCTGATCGTGTTGTCATATTTTGGGTTCGTATTATTTTTGTTGTATTTTGATTAGTCAGCTGATCGTGTTGCCATATATGTGTTGCGTGTTTATCTAGTGATCATATATATTTTTTTTTTCTGTCTCGTTGTTTCCCTGTTCTTCTTCTCTGTCTCTTTATCTGTCATTCTGTCAATCTTTTCTCCCAGGAGGTCCATAAAGTTCCTCCTATACCAACACAGGTCATATCAGCTGAGCTACAGGGTAAACTTTTTCTTCACTGTATAGACACTACTATTTACGTCGACACAAGAGGCACAGTCAGGGTAAACAGACAACTGCCTCAAGTTTCAGTAACATCTTTGAGGAAATACTGAAGATAATTGTTAACTGTTGAAAATATATCTGATTTTATGAGCATAGTAACAAATTATTCCCAGAAAATTTAACAAAAGACTTATTTTTCGAAATCCTTATTGAAAAATCTGATTATCCATTGAAATCCTAAATCTTTGATCCAATATTCCAAGGATTTGATCAGATTTTTTTATAGCTACAGCAAATTGTCTCTTTCAATAAAACATAAAACGAAATATATCCTGAAATATTAAGAGTAAATCATATATAATATTGTTCAGTCTTGTTTACATTATTAAAATAAATCGAAATCCTCCAGGAATCTTTGGTTAGGATTCCCGAGATTTAAAACGAAAAATCTTACAGATCCAACAAGAATCTCTTCAAATATATAATCAAATCCGAAAATACTGGAATAATTCTTCTGTAAATTATCAAGTTTGGTTTATACTCTATATAATCCAATACTAACGGACGTTGTTTACACATTAATATAAAATATACAAAATATCCTGCCGTAACGTTTGAGCAAATAGTGGTAGTTGATGCTTATGAAGGCGGGAGCAGGTGTAGTGGGCGGGGGTAGAGGGGGACGTGGGCGGGGAGACGTGGGCGGCGGGACGTGGGCGGCGGGTGGGGGGTAGGAATTGGGGTAAGCTAGTAGTGTTGGTCCGGAGGTGTTGACTTAGCACCAGCCACCGTAATGTAACACAAACAAGACTTTACTCAGTTCTTCATCTCTCCGTCAAGTCCCTTCGCCTCGGCCCCCATCATCCTCGCCTTCAGGTTACCATGGGTGTTTACGACGCCTCAGATGGAATTCGTTTTCACTTGGAAGCTTAGGAGCGTCTCAACTGGTTCTCGTCTTCACTAGTGGATGTATCTAGCGAGGGTCTAGTTCTTCTCTCATCTCATTTGTGTCACGCCTATCTTCCTTCTTTTGTGTTTCCTTTGTCAGTTCTTGTAGGTGCGAGGGAGGAAGAGGAGAAGGAAGAGGATGGGAAGGAAGAGAAGGGGGGGGGTGGGTGGAAAGGAAGGGAAGGAGGAGGATGGGAAGGAAGAGAAGGGGGGGTGTGGAAAGGAAGGAAAGGAGGAGGATGGGAAGGAAGGACAGGAGGGGGAGGAAGAAGGGAAGGCAATTACTAATGAACACATTCTTCTCCCATCAGTCTTCATCATTCATTCCTTAGCGAGTCTTGAAGGTGTGGAAACTGGAGAGCATCTTATAGTAGAACGTCATCAGCACCAGAGGAATAACCCGGTTCTGTGTAGGTCCTCTTGTTTACCTCACTCCATTCATCATCCTCCTCCTGCGTCCTTTGGCGGTTCTTAAGATGAGAGAGAACCAGGTAGAGCTGCGTCTTAGGGAGGAGACAGTGAATGACGGGTAAGTCTTTTCGCCACCGCCTCCAGGATTCCTTAGCCCTTCCTCCCTCGTATTTCTCCGGGTTTTCTTAAGGAGCTTAGAACATCTCACATGGGATACAACATCTCGTCTGGGAAACTACACAACATCATTTTCGTCTCCTCATCTTTCGCTACAGGTGATAGTTAATGACGATTCACCTTCTTTACCTCCACCTAATCTAACCTGACCGCCGTGTGTGTGTGTGTGTGTCCCAAGAACGTCATCCCAGCGAGCAGGTGTCACTATCACCACGGTGCCCCAGTTGTGTCTTCGTCACTCGTAGGTTCCTGAAGACACAGACACAAGAACCAACTCTGCCAGGGAAAACATCAGGGCCTTCCCATCCATCCCTTCACGTACACTTTCATCGCCCCACCTCTTCCATCGACCCCCTCCTCCTGCATCTCTCCTTCATCGTCCCCCCTCCTCCTCCTTCCCTCCTTCATCGCCCCCTCCTTCTCCATCGTCCCTCTTCTACTCCATCAATCCTTCATCGTCCCCCTCCTCCTTCATCCCACCTTCATTGTTCCTCGTCGGTTCTTGAAGGTAGGAGGGGCGGGAGGGGGAAGCATGAGAGCATCTCAAACGGGACTCATCTCAGGTGGAGTAGAGATCTTGTAATGGGATTCTGATGATGAAGGACGCTGCTGTTCTTGTTCCTTCCGCCATTTCAAGATATATAAATAGAACTTTTAAGCTCCTTGAGCGTCATTCTCTTAGGGAGAAGAATATTCGAGAGTGATTGAAATTTAAGAACTTTGAAGATTTTCGATGCTTGAACACAACTCAGGGAATACGATTTAATACTTGATATTTATTGTGTTTTTTCATATAACTCATCAAATGGAAGCTTAAGTAGTGGAAAATGTATATAAAATGTTTATCAATACGTAAATGTATATTGCCATGTATATTACAGGTAAAATTATATCAAAATGTCTATTACAGGAAAATTTATATTAATTAGAATGTAAATAATAAAAAAAAATATAAAGTAACATTTATGTAACACGAAAATATACATGAACCAATATGTAACCTACTTACATATAGTAATTTATTTACGTGTTGCTCTCTCTCTCTCTCTCTCTCTCTCTCTCTCTCTCTCTCTCTCTCTCTAAGACTTTTCTACCCCTCTCATCTGTTCATCGAATCTCCACTCCAGATGCTTTCTTCTCTTTCCTCTCCTCAATTCCCTCTCTCTTGTCTTCCTCTCACATCCCACTCTACAGTACCCCCTCTATCTTTCCTCTCAAATCTCACTTCAATCTTCATTCTCTTCCCAAATCCCACTCTATTCTTCCTCCCTCTCCATTCCCATACTAACTTCCTTATTTCCAATCACATTCTTCCTTCCCTCTCACAACCCACTCTACCTACTCCCTCCTCCTCTTCCCAAATCCCACTCTATTCTCCCTCCCTCTCCAGTCCTCCTCTTTTCTCTCGCATCCCCTAATATTCCACCCCACTCATCTGTCTTCCTTCCCCCTCTGTCCACACCTCTCCGTACCCTCCCTAATCCCTCTCAGACACCCCTCTCATGACGCTAAAAATGAAGTGACTTGGGATTACTTCACTTCAAGGTTATGGAAGATTTAAATAAATAAAGGAATTAATTATAATGAGATAAGTAATCGGATAAATGAGATAATTAAATAACTATAAAAATATACGATTAAAATATAAAAAAATTAAACTGATTTATAAAATACCCATAAAAATCCACACATAAATCCACTGTGTTTCCTAGGATTTTGTCAGGGTATTTAAGATAAAATCACCACAGAAGGATGGAGGATTAGAATAGGGATTAAGCTGTGGAGAAGGTAAAAGCATGTAGGGATTTATCTCTCTGTTTTAAATCCAGATAGACAGAGAGAGAGAGAGAGAGATATAGAGATAGACAGACAGACAGACAGAAACAAAAGACACAGACAGACAGAGATAAAGTGAGAGACAAAGAGAGAGACAAAGGGTGTAATAAAGGGAGATAAGAGAACCTAAACAAAGGGAGAACGAAAGAGAGAGAGAGAGAGAAGGAGGGAGGAAGGGATTGAGTGGTTGAGAAAACAAAGAAAGAGAGAGAGAGAGAGAGAGAGAGAGAGAGAGAGAGAGAGAGAGAGAGAGAGAGAGAGAGAGAGAAGGAGGGAGGAAGGGATTGAGTGGTTGAGAAAACAAAGAAAGAGAGAGAGAGAGAGAGAGAGAGAGAGAGAGAGAGAGAGAGAGAGAGAGAGAGAGAGAGAGAGAGAGAGAGAGAGAGAGCATCTTTTATTACCCTCAACGTTTGATCACAGTTCAATTATTGCCTCTGTTTCTCGTTTCCTCTTCATTACATTTTTTCTTGTCTTCATTCTTCTTCATTGTCATTTTCTTCTTGTGTCTTCTTTTTCTTTTTCTTCCTCTTCTCTCTTGCACATCATCCTCTTCTTCTTCTTTCTCTTCCATATTCATCAGCCTCTTCTTCTTCATCAATTTTCATCACCTTCTTCTCTCTTATCTTTCTTCCTCTTCCATCTTCATCACATTCTTTTTCTACCATGTTCATCATCCTTATCATCCTCTTTTTCCTCTTCTCATTCACCTTCTCCCTCTTCCTTCATCTTTATCACACTCTTCTTCTTCTTATTCTTCTACCATCTTCACCACTCTCTTCCACTTCTCTCTCACCTTCTTCCTCGTCTTTTATCTTCATTATTCCCTTCTTCATCACCTCTTTATCAATCCATTATCTACCACTATTCACACTGCCAAACACAAGACCAGACCAGTGTATAAACTCCCTCTGGTGGAAATATTATCTGAAGGCACCAATCACCTTCTACCTCATCCCGCTGGGGTCCTAAAGCTGAGTGCGAAGTTTGAACACGATTGGTCCAAAAAAATTGTCAGAGGTGTGTGTCAGAGAACGAAGTGTTGCCAGATAAAAGAAAGAAAGACAACAGTTTGTAGTAATCTGTCTGTAGGTTGCCATAATGTTGGGTTCATTTAAAAAACACGACACACACACATATATATACTTGGAACCATTGATATAATTCGTTAAAGTAAAAACTTGTATAATTTGGACTGAGATAAACTAAAAAAAAATTCTGCAAGACAATCTAACTTTTATAAACTAAGAAACACCAAGTGCAAAACCCCCAACGAAAGTAATATATAGTTTACATGAGATTAAATGATACTTTGGAAACTTCTCATTGTTATAAAATTGTTACCATTAAATTGTTTAATATTCATCCTGACAGTGATACAGCCGAATACAGATCCACCAATCACAATCACCATTACATACAGCCTTACTCTACCAGGTGTTGTTAGGTAAAATTGCCAGCACGAGATCAGGGTGGGCTCAGTACATCTTTGGTTGACCGTACCTGTACCCACACCTGTACCCACACCTGTTCCTATACCCGCACCTGTAGGAAAGGTTATGCAGTATAAAATAAGAAGAAAAAATAAACAAAGAAAAATTTAAGAAAAAGGAAGAAAAAAGACGATAATTAAATGAAAGAGTACGATGTTGTGTTGTGATCAAGAGGGAAGATATTAAATTACATCCTGTACAGTATGAACAGCGTGGAGAGAGAGAGAGAGAGAGAGAGAGAGAGAGAGAGAGAGAGAGAGAGAGAGAGAGAGAGCGAGAGAGAGAGAGAGAGAGAGAGAGAGAGAGAGAGAGAGAGAGAGAGAGAGAGAGAGAGAGAGAGAGAGAGCCACACACACAAACACACCCACACAGAGAATAAGAAAGACAGATAGACAGACAGACAGACACACAGACAGACAGACACACAGACAGACAGACACACAGACAGACGGCAGGGTAAAAAAAACTGAAATAGAAAGGCGAGTGTCAAAAATGTGTGACGTGATAATGGTTAATTTTTTTTCCCTGACAAGACAAGGTTGAGTGTGGCCCCTTGAGGCTATTGTTGTTCATTAGTGGTACTTTTCAGGTGAAGCGACACCCCCTTCGCAACACCACCTGACAACACCACCTGACAACACCACCTTACAACACCACCTCACAACACCACCTTACAACACCACCTCACGTACACCACCTCACAACATCACCTTACAACACCACCTTACAACACCACCTCATAACACCACCTCACAACACCACCTCACAACATCACCTTACAACACCACCTCACAACACCACCTTACAACACCCCCTTACAACACCACCTCACAACATCACCTCACAACACCACCTCACAACACCACCTCACAACACCACCTTACAACACCACCTCACAACACCACCTTACAACACCACCTTACAACACCACCTTACAACACCACCTCACAACTCCACCTCACAACACCACCTCACAACACCACCTTACAACACCACCTCACAACACCAAAGCCAACAGTAACACCAACAACACCATCAACACCATCAACACCACCAACACCAGGTAAGGGAGAAGTGAAGGGGAAGAAATTACAGTACAGTATATAGGGATAAAAATAAATTCCCAAACACTGGATATAAATTTCAATATATTTCTTTTTTCATATATATTTTTTTAACATGAACTGACAGCTTAATTTGACACACCGTGACGATCCAATCACCTGAGGCGAGAGAGAGAGAGAGAGAGAGAAAGAGAGAGAGATTACGTCAGGGAGGGAAAAAAAGACCCTATGTATCAGGGAAATAAGGGTCTAAGTTGTTAAGTCTTTAGGAGGTAAAAACAAAGAGTGTATCTGACAGGTAGGCTTATAGTTAGATGATTTAAGTTAAGTGGTTATTAAAAAAAAATCAAATATAGGCCTATCCGGCAAGTAGGTCTATATATTAAAGTGATGTAAGTGATCAAGTATCTATGTAATAACAGGTGTATCCGGCAGGTGTAGGCTTTGTGTTAAGTATTGGTCTACACACCTGGCGACAAATCCAGGTGAGGGTTAAGTATAAGAGTCACACTGCGTACGAACTTATGTCCTTCTTTCATTAGGTGTTGATGGTGGGAAGACAGTGGGGTACAGCCGAGTGACTACAGTTCTGGTATATATATGTAATCCTCTCTGTAACTTTCTTTCTGTAGCTAAAAAAAAAGGTGTATTGTTAAGATGTCACTTATTAATGTGCCGATAGAAGTCACTTATTGATGTGCCGATAGAAGTCACTTATTAATGTGCCGATAGAAGTCACTTATTAATGTGCCGATAGAAGTCACTTATTGATGTGCCGATAGAAGTCACTCGTATTATTTCTTAAGTAACTTTACTAATAATGCGGACGTCACCTGGCATTCCTTTTTATCGCCTCCTCCTCTTCCTCCTCCTCTTCTTCTTCCTCCTCCTCCTCCTCCTCCTCCTCTTCCTCCTCCTCCGCCTCCTCTTCCTCCTCCTCCTCCTCCTCTTCTTCTTCCTCCTCCTCCTCCCTCACCATCACCACAACCAGTATCACACATACAGTACATACACGTCCTCCTCCTCCTCCTCCTCCTCCTCCTTCTCCTCCTCCTCCCTCTCCTCCTCTTCCTCCTCCTCCTCTTCCTCCTCCTCCGCCTCCTCCTCCTCCTCCTCCTCCTCCTCCTCCTCTTCCTCCGCCTCCTCCTCTTCCTCCTCCTCCTCCTCCTCCTCCTCCTCCTCTTCTTCCTCCTCCTCCTCCTCCTCCTCCTCCTCCTCCTCCTCCTCCTCCTCCTCCTCCTCTTCTTCTTCTTCTTCTTCCTCCTCCTCCTCCTCCTCCTCCTCCTCCTCCTCCTTTTCCTCCTCCTCCTCCTCCTCCTCCTCCTCCGCCTCCTCTTCCTGCCCTCCACAACAGAATCCAAGACGCCACAACTCAGTCCAGAAATGAACCAAATTATTGTTTATCGAATACATCTAAAAGAATAAGTTTAACCTAACCTAACCTAACCTAACCTATACATAATGATCTGGTAGACTTCACTCTTGTAATCTTTTTGGCTTATCATGTGCAATACTCCAAGCCTGACGGACAGACTAACACACACATGGACGAGAATAATAAACATGGTAATCCTATGCCCACGTACCAAGAACTACTGGAGGCTGGACCCTTAATTAAACATCAAACGCCAGGTAAACAAACAGATATATAAAAACCTCCCTATTGGATATCGTGAGGTCATCGTTACGTCATCTTGTCGTCTTGGAAGGAAATCTAAACTCGATTCGTTTCTGGTAATCGTAAACCTGACCTATTTTTGTGTCGAGAAAATTGATCTGTAATAAAAAAAAAATGCATAAACCTTTGGCGTGTTCTCTCGTTATGGAAATTGAGGATAGTTAGTGAGTCAGGTAATGAAGATTGTCTGTATTTATGTCTGGTAATAGTGTATTATATTTTTATAGCATTTATGGGAGGTAAGACAATTTAATCACCCAAAAATCGACTTTATTGACAAGACACTGACGTTCACTTCGCCTGGAACGTAATATCATAAAAAAAATTCTATTCTTGGAGATCTTTTTATCATTTGAGAGAAAATTCAATCATTGTGCAGTTACAAAAGACATGATAAATTTTTCCTTGGGTAATCCTGTGAATCATTTGGTTATTTTGAACAGAAAACAACAAAATAAATAAGGCCATTAGATATAATGGCATATGGTTTATTTTTTACACAAAGGAAAAATTATTGACCTCTATAACATCGCTGATATGACCCGACATCTGAGGTCAAGCATCGTGACAACATCTATTGGATTTTCTTGTTTAATACTGGAATTTGGTGTTGCGGGTCACCTGAAGATTAGACACCCAGCTTAGTTATAGACAGATTAATATATGAGTTATAGGTCAGTTATAGGGACCAGCTACCTAAGTACCTGGGTAATCTTTTTTTACCTGGGGAGATAACATGTGAGAGAAGGTGTAGATGTCTCGGCACGATACACACGAGACATAACCGAAACGAGACACGAGACATAACCGAGATACGAGACATAACTGGAACGAGACACGAGACATAACTGGAACGAGACACGAGACATAAACAAAACGAGATACGAGACATAACTGTAACGAGACACGAGACAAAACTGGAACGAGACACGAGACATAACTGATACGAGATACGAGACATAACTGGAACGAGACACGAGACATAACTAGAACGAGCCGCGAGATATACCCTAAAGGAGACACGAGACATAACCGTAACGAGACAACGAGACATAACCGTAACGAGACAACGAGACACGAGACATAACTAGACCTAGACCCAATGTACTGCCCGAGTCCTCCCATTAATTTTTATTTATCAGGGAATATTTTTATTTTTTTTCCCCAAATCCAAGAAAAAAATTCACTTTTAAAATTCATAACTTTTTGATATTTAGAAATTCTTATATTGGGAATTAATTTTTTTTTCTTCATTAGTCTTGATACACGAAAGAAAATTTAGTACACTTAAAAAAAAATCGTGTTTCCCTGCACTTACGAATATATTAAACTTCAAAAAGACAAAACAAAATAAATTAACCCAAAATACCAGACTTTATGACCTTTAAAAATTCATGTTTTAAGGTACAGAAAATTTAAGCTTTAGGTGAATTTGCTTTTAAAGAAATATAGATCAAGGGTTGGGAGTGGTGGGTGACGGTTGAGGGGTGGTGGGTGAGGTTTGGTGGGTGGTGGGTGACGGTTGAGGGTGGTGGGTGACGGTTGGGGGTGGTGGGTGACGGTTGAGGGGTGGTGGGTGACGGTTTGGTGGGTGGTGGGTGACGGTTGGGGGTGTTGGGTGACGGTTGAGGGTGTTAGGTGACGGTTGGGGGTGGTGGGTGACGGTTGGGGGTGTTGGGTGACGGTTGAGGGTGGTGGGTGACGGTTGGGGGTGTTGGGTGACGGTTGCGGGTGGTGGGTGACGGTTGGGTGGTGGGTGACGGTTGGGGGTGTTGGGTGACGGTTGGTGGGTGGTGGGTGACGGTTGGGTGGTGGGTGACGGTTGGGGGTGTTGGGTGACGGTTGGTGGGTGACGGTTGGGGGTGTTGGGTGACGGTTGCGGGTGGTGGGTGACGGTTGGGGGTGTTGGGTGACGGTTGGTGGGTGGTGGGTGACGGTTGGGGGTGGTGGGTGACGGTTGGCGGTGTTGGGTGAGGGTTAGGGGTGCTCGGTGAGGGCAATGGGTGCTAGGTAAGGGCTGGGAGTGCTGGGTGAAAGCAATGGGTGCTAGGTAAAGGCTGGGAGTGTTGGAGAAGGAGAAGGTCGCAGATTCTGATGTGTTTTTGATGGTTGTGTCATTTGTAAAGTTGGTCTACTTCCCCTGAGTGTGTGTGTGTGTGTGTGTGTGTGTGTGTGTGTGTGTGTGTGTGTGTGTGGTGTGTGGTGTGGTGTGTGTGTGTGTGTGTGTGTGTGTGTGTGTGTGTGTGTGTGTGTGTGTGTGTGGTGTGTGGTGTGTGGTGTGTGTGTGTGTGTGTGTGTGTGTGTGTGTGTGTGTGTGTGTGTGTGTGTGTGTGTGGTGTGTGTGTGTGTGTGTGTGTGTGTGTGTGTGTGTGTGGTGTGTGGTGTGTGTGTGTGTGTGGTGTGTGTGTGTGTGTGTGTGTGTGTGTGTGTGTGTGTGTGTGTGTGTGTGTGTGTGTGTGTGTGTGTGTGTGTGTGTGTGTGTGTGTGTGTGTGTGTAGAGAGCCTCGCTACATACCCCGGCCCACTCCACGGTAAGCAGCCCCCCTGACTGTTCGTGTGTCGTGTTTACATATTTACAATGAACCTCCTACAACTCATTATAAAGCCCTGCAACTATAATGACTCTAATGGATGTGACATTTTTAACCTAACCTAACCCAAGCCAACCCTAACCTAACCTAACCCAAGCCAAGCCAACCCTAACCTAACCTAACCCAAGCCAAGCCAACCCTAACCTAACCTAACCCAAGCCAAGCCAACCCTAACCTAACCTAACCTAACCCAAGCCAAGCCAACCCTAACCTAACCTAACCCAAGCCAAGCCAACCCCAACCTAACCTAACCCAAGCCAAGCCAACCCTAACCTAACCCACTTTAGAATAATCACTATACCAGGACACCTAATAACGTTATCATTACATCATTAGGATAAACTTCTATCATGTGGTGAGGAAGAGAGGCATGATGGAGAAAGGCATGATGGAGAGAGGCATGATGGAGAGGGGCATGATGGAGAGGGGCATGATGGAGAGGGACATGGTGGAGAGGGGCATGATGGAGAGAGGCATGACGGAGAGAGGCATGATGGAGAGAGGCATGATGGAGAGGGGCATGATGAAGAGAGACATGAAGGAGAGGGGCATGATGAAGAGAGGCATGATGGAGAGTAGGAACGAGGAAACAGGAATTTATACCACAAATTACAGCAGCCATCAAAGCCGAACATCATGAGAGAGTGTTTATAAGTTGCCTTGTAATTAAACCGGGAATTTCCGGATGTGGCTCAAAAAATACATAGTGTATATTAATATATAAACAAGTGTTACATCCCATTATGAATTATTACATACATAAGTGTGTTTAGTTTTGAAATTCCTCAGTACTCTTATTACAGCCTCCCCTCATCTCAACTCACGTCCCCTCACCTCACCTCAATCCCGGAAGCCATAAATATGCGTCTTTAATATTTGGTGGGGTCAAAATTCACAGGGGTGCCAACATAATGGTATGCGGTGGGAGAGTGGACACACGACTCGCCTATACTCCTAAACGTCGTTGGTTCGAGGTCGGGTTAGTTAGAATTTAACTTTACAAATTGGGAAAGTGAAGGTGGTTGAATTCAGTGCCGGCCATAGTGCTCTCTTGTGGACTATGACGAAAGCTAAGTCTGCAGTGTGCTATATCCACATTGCCCCTAAAACACCTTCAGGACTGTTGGAAACATTAAAAAAAACACACACACACACACACACACACACACACACACACACACACACACACACACACACTTATCTTAGTTGAATTAAATATATTTCTAAACCTAAATATCCAGGCTGAAATAATGACCCATGTGACCTTGGCAACCTCTTTACTCCAGTTTGACCTGATATATTGAAAAAAACAATTATTTTTTACCCTTGATCAAATCTCACAACCCTTACTTGACCTCACTTATTCCCACACCCGAAAAAAAAAGTATCAAATTTATTACAAAAATATTCATTAACACCTAACTAAGCATATGAAGTAATATTAAAGTTAGGTGTTGTTAAATATCCAACTTGTAAAATTAAATATCTGTTTAATGTACAGTAGACTCTATTAAAAAAAGTATTGGTACAGAAACATTAAAAAAAAATTATAATTACTGAAACAAATTGGAAGATAAAAAGATATGTAGTTATGTTTGGTGCCACGACTCGTCTCATTACTCGTGATGTTAAAACCTACCTGGCCTCTTTTATTTTGTTTTACCTTGAGGAAGTAAATTCAATTCCATGTACAGTATATAATTAGATCTTTTTATTAAGGAGCTCCTATTTACTGTGGCAAATGGCTGACAACAGTATTAGTATTATTAGTAGTATTGGTAGTCGTAATAGTAGTAGTAATAGTAGTAGTAACTGCCTCAGGGGAACGAGAGCTTCTGCCCCAACTCCGACAACTGTTGCAGATATTGACTATGAGGCTACAATCACTGAATGCCGCATAGATCTGCGGCTCAACTAACTCAACACAGCTAGGGTAGCTACTTATGTATTAGGATATTTAATATTAAGGTAATAAAATAGCGGCGAAGGTGTGGCTATTTGGGGAGGCTGGAGGCCACGTTAAAAAAATAATAGTAGTAGTAGTAGTAGTAGTAGTAGTAGTAGTAGTAGTAGTAGTAGTAGTAGTAGACCCTATGAGGAGATACCATCATACAGTCAACTGAGGGAACAACGCAGGGTGATCCAGTCGCCATGGCAATGTGCACAATAGGCCTATCAGTGCTCCAACGCACAATAAAATATGAAACAACTGAGGTCAAGCAAGTGGTTTCCGCTGATGACCTAACAGGAGCAGGAAAAGTGGAGGACATCAAAAAGTGGTGGGACCTGGTAACATCACGAGGCCCACAAATAGGGGACCACCCAAACGCCAGCAAGGTCTTCCTCATTGTGAAGCCAGAACATTATGAACGGGCAATGGAGGTGTTCGGTGGAAGTGAGGTCAAAATAACAAAGGATGGCCAAAGACACCTAGGTGCAGTAATTGGCACGACGGACTTCAAGACCGAGTACGTAGCGGGAAAGGTGAATGAGTGGGTGAAGAAAATCCAAGCTGTGTCTGATATTGCTAAACTCATAGTAAAGGTTGAGTCTTATTGTAATTTCGACGTAATTTTGAAAGAATTCTTGTTAGAGTATTTTGCCCTGTAAGTGAAACCGTTTAATGAAAGTAGAGTCTCAGTGCAACTTTGAAGCCATTGAGAACGTCGATTTTCAGCTCAAAGTTAGCCATTGAGGAGAGTTCTGACAGTTTTAATTAGGAGGAATATTCAAGGCTACGACATTGTGGGAACTCGGGTCAGGATATTGTATCGTGTTATTGGTGATAAGTGAACTCGTGTTGTTATAGTAGCGTCTGAGTGTAAGTTTGCTGCTATTTTGGACCCAGGGTAGCAATTTAGGTTAGGTTAGGTTAGGGAGGATGGCTTGAGCCTCTTGGTCTAGAGTATCGACTTGTGCTAACACCGTGACGGAGGAGGACCTGTGCCTGGCCGGGTGACGGAGGAGGACCTGTGCCTGGCCGGGTGACGGAGGAGGACCTGTGCCTGGCCTGGTGACGGAGGAGGACCTGTGCCTGGCCGGGTGACGGAGGAGGACCTGTGCCTGGCCGGGTGACGGAGGACCTGTGCCTGGCATGGTGACAGAGGAGGACCTGTGCCTGGCATGGTGACGGAGGAGGACCTGTGCCTGGCCTGGTGACGGAGGAGGACCTGTGCCTGGCCTGGTGACGGAGGAGGACCTGTGCCTGGCCGGGTGACGGAGGAGGACCTGTGCCTGGCCTGGTGACGGAGGAGGACCTGTGCCTGGCCTGGTGACGGAGGAGGACCTGTGCCTGGCCGGGTGACGGAGGAGGACCTGTGCCTGGCCGGGTGACGGAGGAGGACCTGTGCCTGGCCGGGTGACGGAGGAGGATCTGTGCCTGGCCGGGTGACGGAGGAGGACCTGTGCCTGGCCGGGTGATGGAGGAGGACCTGTGCCTGGCCTGGTGATAGATCAGATCCATCCAGGAGGTCGTCAGGGACACTCACATAGTGAGTCAGGCCTCTATACCACACCTCCAAGACGGTACTACCCCTCCAAGACCTATCCAAGACGGTACTACCCCTCCAAGACGGTACTACCCCTCCAAGACTATCATGGGTAGCAGGAAAGACCTCCTTGAAGGCTTGAAGTTTGTCAAGAGACACAGGGACTGGGGCCCCGTGTTGATAAAATGGTATCAGCCTCCAGGAAATAGGTCATCGTACTCGAGGAGCTGCCAACCTCACTGTCCTGTCCTGAAAGAGAGAGAGAGAGAGAGAGAGAGAGAGAGAGAGAGAGAGAGAGAGAGAGAGAGAGAGAGAGAGAGAGAGAGAGAGAGAGAGAGAGATTAACAATATTTCTCGTAAAATAAGTTCACATACCTTTTCACTACACAAAAATATTCTCTTTTAAAAGTTGAGAAAGTTCTCTCTCTCACTCTGTGTTATCCTCCTCCTCCTCGGCAGCGAGGTTGTTGATACAAGATTATATCAGGCGTAGAAGCCAAACAGGGTAATACCACCCAGGCGAGAGCTGAATAGCCACCCACATGTTACCACGTTTTTGAGCAGATATTCCGGGGAATTTTCGACTCACCTTTGTTTCTCTAATAAAGTGAGAATATTTAAGCGAAACTCCCGCACATTACTGTATCTATAAAGTAATTACTCGGTATCTAAAAAGGGGACTATTTTCCTCCTGGAGTAACTTAGGAATTTTATACAGTTACAATATATAAGCGGAGTGCGGTGGGCGAGAGGGTTCAGCGCCCGCCTCCTGTCCTGAGAATGATCGGGCGCAGTATCGTCCACACTACCAAAGACTTACTGAATATTAAACTATACTCCACACACACACCTCAAGGAACCACGTTAATTATTTTCACTATCTTTTAATCAATTTATTTCTTCAACAAAACGCTTTAACAAACTTATATTATTGTTAATAGTTTTAGTAAGATAAGTAACAAGAAGATTTAGGAAGGAGAGGGCAATGGGTGGAACTAGGATGGGCAAGATAGAGCAAGGATGAGTGAGAGAGGGCAAGGGTGGGGTAGGAGAGTGCAAGGGAGAATAAGCAGGAAGAGGCTAGGGTGGGCAAGGGTGAGAAGGTGAGGGCAAAGGGTGGATACGGATGGGAAAGGGTGGACAAGGGTGGGCAATAAAGGGCAAGGGGGGAAGGAAAACGGAAGAGACATTAAAGTAATTTCGGAATATCTTCACTTTGTCCACATTACAAACACACATCATACCCTGTCACCACGACTGTTGAGGAACGATATGTTGATGAACACTAACCTAACCCAGCCCAGCCCAACCCAACCCAACCCAACCCAACCCAACCCAACCCAGCCCAACCCAACCCAGCCCAGCCCAACCCAGCCCAACCCAACCCAACCCAACCCAACCCAACCCACCCAGCCCAGCCCAGCCCAGCCCAACCCAACCCAACCCAACCCAACCCAACCCAACCCAGCCCAGCCCAGCCCAGCCCAACCCAACCCAACCCAACCCAACCCAGCCCAACCCAGCCCAACCCAACCCAACCCAACCCAACCCAACCCAACAAATAAAGGCAACTGAATAATGAATAGCAACAGGTGTAATGGCCAGGTGAATGAATACTGTATGACTAAATGAAAGATATTTGTACACGTTAAGAATAAATGACATACTCATTACTTAAGTTTGTGTCTGTCATTAGCGGATCACATCGACTGATCATTAAATATTGATTCATTTAACTTATTTAACTTTAAGACGAAAATTACAGGAAAAAATAATATACGGTAATTAGAATGAAACGAAATTTTTTGATAAACGACGATAAGTATAAGAAAATAAAATGACTGAAAACTTTAAACAATAATATCATTTGGGATAATTAAAGGAAGGGACGAAAAAATAAGAAATGAGACAAAAAAAAATTACCATAATGTTCACTGACCAATAATTATGAAAAAAACATAAAATTGAAAATCTTGCGAAAAAAACGATATTCAAGAAAAAAAAAAACGAAAATTTCAGACACACAAACGAAATAAAACAAATTTAATTCACCGACCATTAAAAAAAAAATAAACACCTGGATTCTAATATTTAAAAGCAAAATCTGACGAAAAGTTTAGACACAGAGTCGAAAGTAAAAGAAAGCTAGAAATAAGGAGTTAAAGTGGCCCAGCCGTGGTGATGGTGTACTTACAGAAAGTTCCAGCAATTGCATATTCGTTCACAGGCTGGAGAACGGCACTGGAAACGGCTCTAGGTGATTGAAGAAGAAGAAGAAGAAGACGAAGAAGTAGGAGAAGAAGAAGGTGGAGGAGAAGGAGGAATAAGGTGATGGAAGAGCAGTAGGAGAGAGAAAAATAAACTCGTAGGATGGTGGAAGGAGAAGTTTTGGTGGTAACCCTCGATATAATTTGTTGGTTGTGAGCAGCGGCCAAGTTTAGATTGGAGTGATGCTTCTAAATAAAGTTGTTGGTGTGAGTGCTGGTCCCGTCCCTACCCTGTCCCATCCTTTCCCGTCCTTCTCTATCCCTATCCTCACCCTGCCCTATCCTGCCCATACCACAACCTTCTGTAGCATGGTGGAGTGGAGACTTACTTACTCACAGACAGACAGACAGACAGACAGAATCATCGCTAGACAGATACAGAGACAGACAGGCATAACATATCTCACCTGTAGTGTCAGATACATCAACTTGTCTCCTTAACCCAAAGACCACCAGTTCGAACCCCCCCTCCTTCCTCCCCCCTGTAATGACCCCTAATTGTGTGACCTCATCAGTGAGCTGGAGAAGGGTTAACCTAACTTTACAGGTGTGTGGAGGCAGGTGTGTGGGTCGAGCTGTACCAATGGTTAATACGTGAGTGTTGTTGTACCCCGCCCTGGCTACCTGTAATGGACCCTTGGGCGCCTGCAACACACTTCTCACCTGGGGAATCGAGTCTGGGTCAGGTGAGAAGAGACTCGAGCCACAGAGACTCGACCTAACGTGTGTGTGTGTGTGTGTGTGTGTGTGTGTGTGTGTGTGTCTATGTGTGTGTGTGTGTGTTAATACATATTTACCTTTACACCCATCCGAAAATATAAAGACTTATGGCTACCTGTGACGATAAGAGCTCGCCTGATCGATGGACACACACACACACACACACACACACAAACACACACACACACACCATTGACCACAGAAGGGTCAAGACGTACCTGGCGCTCCTCTCGGAGCAGCCAGGTCAACTGTTATGTTGGCCCATACCAACTCCCTCCCCTGAACCCTCCTCCCCACCGGAATATCAACAAGTTCACGCCAGAAGTTACTATTTCATTTAGGAAAGGAATGGAACCAGTGTTAAACAGAGGTGAACAATGGTGAACAGTGCTTAAGTCAGTGAGAACAACTCAACAGTAACAGTGGTACCCGGGTTGACCTTTCACACAGTGAGGTCCCAGGTACCCAGTGATAACGGCCCGTGAGACCCAACAACAACTAGCGATGTGTTAATCCGTCTACGATAGGAAGGCCTGGAACCACACCTCACTCATATAACACCATCTGTGAGGGAATTACTACACCACGTGAGGCCCCTCATAACACCATATGTGAAGGAGTTACTACACCACGTGAGGCCCCTCATAACACCATCTGTGAGGGAATTACTACACCACGTGAGGCCCCTCATAACACCATATGTGAAGGAGTTACTACACCACGTGAGGCCCCTCATAACACCATCTGTGAGGGAATTACTACACCACGTGAGGCCCCTCATAACACCATCTGTGAGGGAATTACTACACCACGTGAGGCCCCTCATAACACCATCTGTGAGGGAATTACTACACCACGTGAGGCCCCTCATTACACCATCTGTGAGGGAATTACTACACCACGTGAGGCCCCTCATAACACCATCTGTGAGGGAATTACTACACCACGTGAGGCCCCTCATAACACCATCTGTGAGGGAATTACTACACCACGTGAGGCCCCTCATAACACCATCTGTGAGGGAATTACTACACCACGTGAGGCCCCTCATAACACCATCTGTGAGGGAACTACTACACCACGTGAGGTCCCTCCTAACACCATCTGGGAGGGAGTTACTACACTACGTTTTTGCTGTTCAACACCTACATTAATCTGTATGTTCACTGCATGTTCCTTTACCTTTCTCTAATGAAGGCTTTTGTTAAACCACCAATGTATGTAATAAGTCATTTATGTCCAATGTATATTTTCAGCCTTCGGGCTGCAGAACTTTTTCAATAAACCGTTAATTATTATTATTATTATTATTATTATTATTATTATTACACACACACACACACACACACACACACACACACACACCTCACTAGCAAGAGTTGTGTCCCGGAACAAAAATGCCCTATGATAAGAAAATTACACAACATCAATACAAAAGAGAGTCTGAGGATTAGCTAAGAGAATTTTGTATTTACGATAACAATAGCGAAAAAAATCTATGTGGTATTTGAGTAATATTCTTCTACTTACGTTAAAAAATATTCCTCGGTAAGATTTAAGTATATTTTTTCGTTTATTTAAGTTAATAGAGAAATACTTTAATGTGGAAATGGAATAATATTTTTGTAGTAATTGGGAAATATAATCGTCCTCTGAAACCCAACTTAAATAAGATTAACTGAGACTTGATCTTAACTTTGTGGTTTAAACTTACTCTGGAAGGTTTAAAACAGCTTTAAACCTTTGAAACTCTCTCTCTCTCTCTCTCTCTCTCTCTCTCTCTCTCTCTCTCTCTCTCTCTCTGTTTTGTGTGTGTATGTGTGTGTGTGTGTGTGTGTGTGTATTGTGGTTTCAGCTCCTTGGTTTATACTCCCATGGTTGATAATAACAGGAAGGAAACAGGGTGATTCGTGTGATAATGTAACCAGGTGAAGTAGTTTACCTTTTGTTGTGTTTGGGTCACAATTTGCTCAAGCGGTCATATCCGGGGTTAACAAATTGCCCTGTGTGTGTGTGTGTGTGTGTGTGTGTGTTATCAAATACATCTCAACATTAACAGACAATAGATCAGTAAACACTAATACAACGAGACATCATCATAAATAGGTATTAAAACTCCTACACTAATTCTCTCCTGCCAGAAATGTTCAGGAAATTATGACCATAACTGTACACACACACACACACATTACATTACATTACATTACATTACATTACATACACAAACTTCACTCTCCTGTATAACGGAAGGTAACTCCAAATGAACCTATCTTAAATCACCACCCAGCTGTTTATTTCATCACTATGTAAACAAGAAACTAGACGTGAACAGAACAGGTTTTTTTGATATCTGTAGTGAGTTTATGTAGCGTAATATCTCTTTGTAGTGTTATGTAAGTCAACTGTAGATATATTAATGATGTTTATGTATGATGTAAGAGTATTTTTTTATGTGGTTTAATTAGTTTGGTTTAGGTTTAATTGGTTTGGTTTAGGTTAGGTTAGCAATCAACATCCAACTGCAGAAGATTACACGAATAGCCTCCTGTAAATGCATCTCCTACAGTAACGCTTAAAACAGATTACAGATAAACCTTACTTATAAACCATAACTGGACACTTCCCAATATTACGGACACTTCCCAGCATTACGGACACTTCCCAGTATTACGGACACTTCCCAGTACCACGGACACTTCCCAATACCACGGACACTTCCCAGTACCACGGACACTTCCCAGTACCACGGACACTTCCCAATACCACGGACACTTCCCAGTACCACGGACACTTCCCAATACCACGGACACTTCCCAATACCACGGACACTTCCCAGTACCACGGACACTTCCCAGTACCACGGACACTTCCCAATACCACGGACACTTCCCAGTACCACGGACACTTCCCAGTACCACGGACACTTCCCAGTACCACGGACACTTCCCAATACCACGGACACTTCCCAGCACCACGGACACTTCCCAGTACCATTAACACTTCCCATTCCACAGCGGCTATTCTGTCCCTAACCCAACACACAGGTACATCTCTCTACTCACCAGGTATAAGCGGGCCAGGACGGAGGTCAGTAGAGGAAGGCAATTCTGTACACTGACTTCATATCTGAAAAAAAAAACTATCATTAAAAAAAAAATAATAGTTGAGATTGTAAAAAAAAAATACACTAATTTTTTTCTCATTTATTCTATCTCAAAAATTTTATTATTTTGCTATAGCTATTTTTGTTTGTTGTTAGTTTTAATAATTATCTCATTTCTAGGTTAAGATTGAGTCTGTTTTGATCACGGTGTAAAGTAACTAAATATGGCGGAGTGTAAGAAAAGCGACTTTGAATTACAGTAAATTTAGATACTGTAGGACAGGCTGTGTGGTTTCTGAGAGCTTTGGTGAAATAATAAATACCATCACTAAGGTCCTGAGGTAATACTTAACGAGAGTGGTTCGGCCTTACCACCAACTTGGGGAAATTTCTCCATAGCAGATAAAAGCTTTCTTACCCCGAGGAGGAATGTGTTTTGTGTAGTTTCGCCTTTACGATTTTTTTTACGTGTTCCGTCTTGGGAGGAGCTGCCTCTGTTCGCCAGGCTATAATTCCTCGTACACAGAAGGAAGAACACAGACCTAACATAGAATACTACTTATTTTATATTTCATTTCTTTAAACTAATATAACATTCATTTTTATTTTACATACTAAACATTCCATAAGTTATTGTTCATAGTAAAGATATCTAACCTATCAAACTTAACAACACCCAACATAAATTACTACACTTACTTTCTAGGTTATTCTTCTAAATGAAAAAAAAGCCTTTCCACGTAAAGAACACTTGCTACAGTGTAAGCATGACAAGGTCGTATTGGCCTTCTTCCTACGCGGATTTCCGACATAAAAAGTGATATTGTGTTTTACGCCCCCATTCCTCGTGTAGTTTTTGTTAGTTTCTCGGGGTAAGAAAGGTTTATCCTCTATGGAGAAATTTCATCAAGTCGGTGGTAAGAGCGGACCACTCCCGCCAGGTATTAGCTGTATTTATTATATGAACCGAGGGGTACTGCCTCACAGAGAACACCCAGGAGTACTGCCTCACAGAGAACACCCAGGAGTACTGCCTCACAGAGAACACTCAAGAGTACTGCCTCACAGAGAACACCCAGGAGTACTGCCTCACAGAGAACACCCAGGAATACTGCCTCACAGAGAACACCCAGGAGTACTGCCTCACAGAGAACACCCAGGAGTACTGCCTCACAGAGAACACCCAGGAGTACTGCCTCACAGAGAACATCAGACAGTGGCTACTAACATCTCTCATGGTTTTGTTTTTACTGGCTGAACCAACAGAGGTGCGGCGGTATTAAACAGTGATGTGATTTCCTGAAATATTTAAAGCTGTTTCTCCCTCGAGCAACATCAAGTATTTTCTAACATAATGAAACACTTACCTGAGGTGGACCAACAGTTCACAGTGAATATTCTTAACATAACACTATAGTCATTTAAAGTCGTATTATAACACAACACAACACAACACCTGCGGGACTCGTACACTACAGTGACGTCTGTGCCTGAGGGCTGAGACTGTCTGAAACACTTAATATCAATAACAACTTTCCGTATGGGAAACTTTTGAGAATAAGTGTTGACGCCGTAGTCTAAATAGTTACTTATTACAAGTTCATGACCTTCTGTCAGCGCCATCTAGTGACTGGATTTATAACTATAAACCCACGTACTCCTCGATAGATACAGTAGTCTGTTAAAATCCTAATAAATAATAGCACAGTGAAGTATTATTATTAATAGTACTTCCTTGATATAATACTCGGATCACCTGAAGAATTAACCCCCGACCGTTGGGTTACATTAATTAGGTTAGGTTAGGTTAGGTTAGGTTAGGTTATGTAGTATATACAATAGAGGAGAGTGTAACTACAACAAACTATACTGTATACTAATTCTTCACTACACCAACTACTTCACTTCACTAATTTGATAAAGTTAAGCGACCATTTACAGCTGTGAGTGTCTCCTGAATCGAACCAGTGACCCTTAGGACGAGAACCGAGAGCTGTATCCACTCCCCCACCGCACTCCATTTCACTATTTTTATATAAACCATAGAAATTTTACTACTAATATATACAAGAAAAACCATAAACAATATTAGTGGATTGTTAAACTTTTATATAGAGGAAACTAACACTACAGCCTTGATACTGAGGTTTATTGTAAGTAATTTTGTTGGAATCTGGCAATAAATTTGTATACTAATTTCTTGTTTATGTGAGAGGTGAGGTGAGGTGAGGGGAGGGGGGGGAGGGGAGGGCAGGGGGCAGGAGGCTTAATCAGGTTTACAAGGAAGCGAACTAAAAAATTCGGAGTCCGGTAATTTCTCCCTTAATATTTAACTAAGCCCCGTTGCTCTCCTGCCAGAGTGCCCAGCCTCACCACAAACTATCGTCCCTCTTTCAAAATGTTTCGTTCTAGCGTGAAATTACATTTTTTTTCCTTTCTTTCTTTTCATTCTTTTTTTAGATATGATTGAAACATTTCGAATCAGTGAATAGTTAACTTTATTATTCTTTTTATTTTTTACGATCATTTTGGAATTGAATTAAATACCATTATATATAAACACTGATGAACATATATGAAATAAGTATAAATATATATTTTTTTATTAACTAATGATAAATAAACTGAAAACTTTAACTAATACGAATTTCATTTAATTTACAACAACAAAAATAGGAATTAAAGGTACATGTTATAATACTTTAACGAATGAAACAAAAATAATAATAATAATAATAACTTTACAATAGGTATTTTGTGACTGAGTAAATCTTGGGCAAAGTTGTTACAAAATACATAAAAGAGGTGTTGTATTGTGGTGTGTTGTGGTGTTGTATTGTGGTGTGTTGTGGTGTTGTATTGTAGTGTGTTGTGGTGTTGTATTGTAGTGTGTTGTGGTGTTGTATTGTGGTGTGTTGTGGTGTTGTATTGTAGTGTGTTGTGGTGTTGTATTGCAGTGTGTTGTGGTGTTGTATTGTAGTGTGTTGTGGTGTTGTATTGTGGTGTGTTGTGGTGTTGTATTGCAGTGTGTTGTGGTGTTGTAGTGTGTTGTGGTGTTGTATTGCAGTGTGTTGTGACTATGTATTACTGTATTACTTGTTGTGGTGGTTCACTGTACTGGATGACGGCGGGAAGACAGACAGACGGGGTGGGAAGACAGATAGACGGGGCGGGAAGACAGATAGACGGGGCGGGAAGACAGACAGACAAACAGATGTAGAGTGAAACGTGGAGAGAGAGAGAGAGAGAGAGAGAGAGAGAGAGAGAGAGAGAGAGAGAGAGAGAGAGAGAGAGAGGCGTTCAACATAGCTAAGTACACACTACCTCCATTTGTTCATAGCTGTGGTGGGCTTAAAACACACACACACACACACACACACACACACACACACACACACACACACACACAAAACAGGGTTAACACCAACTGAAGGTAATTACTAACCAACTGGATAATTAGCTGAGAGGAAACAACAGGTAGTTAAGTGTTGCCTCGACGCAAACAGTAACAAGTTGTTTTGAAAAATGTCTCAAACGTTCTACTACCTTAACAGATGGTTAGGTTAGGTTAGGTTAGGTTAGGTTCGGCTTGACCAATCATAATAAAGTATAGCTAATCATCTTCCCCCAATCAGATATCATCATTCACTTATCTCAACTAACCTATCGAGATGTTGATGTCACACAGGTAACCCAAGTGACGTCATCGCCGTTATTTTGAGATACAGTAATTAACCTGTTGGTGAGTGTTCGCTCAGGTGTTATACTGTACAGGTGTCTCTTCATCTCATCACCCACAAAACTATCAGTCTCTCTCACCTCTCCATCTCCTGTCATTTATATTCGCCCAGGTATAATTACTAAAAATAAAAATAAAATAATTTCTCTCTTTAGAATCAATATATCAATCAATCCTCTTTAGATTTGTCGCTATTTTTTTCGCTATTTTTTTTCGCCACTTTTTCGCTGTTTTTGTTATTTTTTTTCGCTATTTTTTTTCGCCACTTTTTCGCTGTTTTTGCTATTTTTTTTCGCTATTTTTTCTTCATTTTTTTCCTCGCTTTTATTTTATCGTATTTCTATGTATATTTATTCCTGTTTGTTTTTATTTTCTACAACCGTCCATACTGTTGTTATTTGCCCTTGTGAACTATTGTGTATATATATGTATCAATCTATTCTTTTTCATTTGTTTGTGTTTTATTCTTCTGTTTCCCCAATGTTTGTTTCACACTCGTTATTTTCAAGTTTGGTTTCTGTTTATTTTTTTTTTTCATATTTGTTTGTTTTAAGTTTTTTATTTATTTTTTTATTTACCTTTTCGTCTTATTTTTATTTGTGAGTTTTGGTATTTTCATTTATCTTGTGTTTGTCTTCTCCCCTGACCTGACCTGACCTGACCTGACCTGACCTAACCTAACATAAACTAACCTAGCCTAACCTAACCTAGCATAAACTAACCTAACCTAACCACCCTAGCCTAACCTAACCTTGCATAAACTAACCTAACCTAACCACCCTAGCCTAACCTAACCTAGCATAAACTAATCTAACCTAACCTAACCTAACCTAGCATAAACTAACCTAACCTAACCACCCTAGCCTAACCTAACCTTGCATAAACTAACCTAACCTAACCACCCTAGCCTAACCTAACCTAGCATAAACTAACTTAACCTAACCTCATCATCCAAAGAGTATTAGAGTGTTTAATCTTCAGGGGATCTGGTACAATTTCCTCTGACGGTCATTTTTTGATTAATTTTTTTTTTTCGGAACAGCTTGTATACATTTACCGAGGCTTTACGATGCTTCTGCCTTGATCTTGTCTGTTAGGAGAAGAAATTGTCTGACTATTGAGTCGGTGGAGTGTGTGTACGGAGGCTGGGTCGGCCGTACACCCGAGCCTTAGATGTTTAGATGGTCAGCTGAGTCGAGTACCAGTCAGCTGATCCTCCCACGTGGGATGACGGCTTATGTAAACAAACGCGACGTTGCCATTTTTCTCAGTAAATGGAAGGTAAATAGTCCCTGTGTTGCCGCTACTTGTTATCTCCCTCACCAAAAGTATGTAAGCTAGCTCACATTCCTCTCTGTATCTATCCATATCTCTTTCACTCTCTCTCTTTCTCACTTTCTCTTACAATCCATTCTCTTCTCCATTTCTAAATTCCTATCTGATCAAAGGAAAGATACACCAACGCTGAGCTGTCAGTTCTGTTTTGATCATTGAAAACATAAATAAATGCAACTTTGCCACATGTAGTGATGACCATACACACCAAAACAAACGCTGCGCTGCCAATTTTCTCCGTAAGAGTAAACAAAGAATTTATACAGTTATATTTTCGAAAATATCTAGAACTAGTTAGGAAACATATGCATTCCTGATACTCCTAAATTCCTTGACAAAAATATTAGTTTTATAGATAAAATAGTTTATTTTTTAGGTGAAGAATTTCTAACTTTTTTTGAGTAATAAATTCTGTCTGTCGTCCAAGCTAAGACCTAATGAGCGGTGCTTAATAACCCTGGTAGTTGAAGCACCAAGACCCAGTAGTGAACGGTGCTTAATAACCCTGGTAGTTGAAACACCAAGACCTAGTAGTGAACGATCCTTAATAACCCTGGTAGTTGAAGCACCAAGACCTAGTAGTGAACGGTCCTTAATAACCCTGGTAGTTGAAACACCAAGACCTAGTAGTGAACGGTCCTTAATAACCCTGGTAGTTGAAGCACCAAGACCTAGTAGTGAACGGTCCTTAATAACCCTGGTAGTTGAAACACCAAAAAACAAAAACAATTCCTCTTTTTTTTTTTAACTGTGTAAATTATCAACAGTTTCCAACAAGTCGAGAAGATAAACTACCATTTTTTTTCATGTATTCTAATTGCTCATTTGAGAGTTTTACCTTTCCTTTCACAACGTTTAATGATTTCGCACTTTAGTCAAATATTTGTTTTGAATTGCCGAAAACTATTAAACAATGCTAATAATGATAGATGTATTTTATTAGTCTGTCTGTCTGTCTGTCTGTCTCTAACTGTTGTGTCTGTCTGTTTACCTCTCTGCTTTTAACTGTTTGTTTGTAATTACCTGTCTGTCTGTCTGTCTCTAACTGTTGTGTCTGTCTAACTGTCAATGTACATCTGTGTCTTTGTTTATCTACTTCTGTATCTGTCATTCTGTCTCTATTTGTACGTATGTGGTCTGTCTACCTGTTTGTGTCTGTCTGCCTGTCTGTCTACCTGTCTATACCTTATGTCTGTATGCTTGTCCTCTCTCTCTCTCTCTCTCTCTCTCTCTCTCTCTCTCTCTCTCTCTCCCACACAATTCCTCTAAACACACACACACACACACACACCTCTAATTCAATTGCATTAGTGTGATTGTGAAAGCAAGCAATCTCTCTCAGTACCTTGATGGGGAAGAACTTGCCCTGATGATTGCCTGTAGCGTGTGTGGCAGAGTAATGCACTGGCCAAACACAGAGAAGGTATCAGTCAGTAGTTGTGTTATGTACTACAGGTAATGGAGGTGAGGGAGTGTTGGGTGGCTGTGGGTGGGTGGGTGGGTGGGTGGGTGGGTGGGTTGGTGTGGGTGTGGTTGAGTGGGTAGGTGAGGGAGCTTGGGTGGATGGGGTTGTTGTGGGTGAATGGGTGGTTGAGTAGATGGGTGGAGGAATGACTGTATATACATACATAATATAAATATAATGGTTGCCCCTCGTGTATTGAGGATGGCCGGCCCAAGGGCCACCTAGCCGTGAATTTGTTTAAGGTGTAGAAGCTGTCGCCAACACAACAACCACACCCTGAGTTAACGAGCTGCATGACCCAGTGTCAAGGAATAGTCCGAGAAGACCGGACAACTCGCCAACTGCACTGACTAACCATTACCCCGGAACACGATCCGCAAATCGATTAACATCCAGGTCCCCAATTACTGCTGGGTAGACAGAGGCAAATGGCGTAAAGAAACTTGTCCATAGTTTCACCCTGCCCAGGCATCGAACCCGGGTCCACTCGCTTGTGAGGCGAGCATGCTGACCATTACACCACATGTGTTCACCATATAGACACATCCATACACACACAGCCCTCCCGGATCTTCCCCTCCCTACAAAAACACCCACCTTCCCACCCCTCACACACTCTACACACCACACACACACTCCCCACCCTTTCCACACCTACACACACCTCCCCCACACACCCACACCCCCTCTTCCTCCTCCCACACACCCACACCCCCTCTTCCTCCTCCCACACACCCACACCCGCCTCTTCCTCCTCCCACACACCCACACCCGCCTCTTCCTCCTCCCACACACCCACACCCCCTCTTCCTCCTCCCACACACCCGCACCCGCCTCTTCCTCCTCCCACACACCCACACCCCCTCTTCCTCCTCCCACACACCCACACCCGCCTCTTCCTCCTCCCACACACCCACACCCCCTCTTCCTCCTCCCACACACCCACACCCGCCTCTTCCTCCTCCCACACACCCACACCCGCCTCTTCCTCCTCCCACACACCCACACCCGCCTCTTCCTCCTCCCACACACCCACACCCCCTCTTCCTCCTCCCACACACCCGCACCCGCCTCTTCCTCCTTCCACACACCCACACCCCCTCTTCCTACTCCCACACACCCACACCCCCTCTTCCTCCTCCCACACACCAACACCCCCTATTCCTCCTCCCACACACCCACACCCGCCTCTTCCTCCTCCCACACACCCACACCCCCTCTTCCTCCTCCCACACACCCACACCCCTCTTCCTCCTCCCACACCCCACCCCCTCCTCCTCCCACACACCCACACCCCCTCCTCCCACATCCCACCCCCT
>CAUDMG010000256.1:240000-250000 GCA_958450375.1 Homarus gammarus
TATATCGCTCTCTTTGGGTCGAGTTTCAACACCGGTATTGATTTCACCTTGAATTACCTGGTGGAGAGGAGATGAAACAGCCGGCAGTAGAGGAAGTAGTAGAGGAAGTAGTAGAGGAAGTAGTAGAGGAAGTAGTAGAGGAGGCAGTAGAGGAAGTAGTAAAGAAAGTAGAAGGGAAAGTAGTAGAGTAAGTAGTAGAGGAAGTAGTAGAGGAAGTAGTTGGGGAAGTAGTAGGGGAAGTAATAGAGTAATTAGCACGCGAAGTAGTACGGGTAGTAGCAGAGAAAGTAGCAGAGACAACAGTAAAGGAAGTAAACGAGAAAATATTATGAGAAACAATAAGGAAAGTAGCAAAGGGAGCCTCACTTTAACATTGAGACTTTACAGAAACAGGTGAGAGGTAGGAGTCTTACCTCACTTAATCACAGACAGGTGAGAGGTAGGAGTCTTACCTCACTTAATCACAGACAGGTGAGAGGTAGGAGTTTTATCTCACTTAAATACAAACAGGTGAGAATTTAACGTAAGATCCATTGTTAATTAGGACCCAGAATCCATTAAGTCTTCTCAGTAATAATAGGTTCTAATGGTTAACTATAGACCAGGTGTACAAGCTAATTAACCTATGCATAATGGGCTTACCTATACAGTACATAGTGATAACTTACTCTATCATCATCTATGTGAGTCTATGTTGCACCATCTATGTACAGTGCACTATGGCCGGGTAGCCTGTGTGTCTATAGGCTATTATTATTAGCCTGAGTGAAATGGCCTATCCTCAGGGAACACTATGGCGGCCTATCCTTACACTATATCATGTTATTGGGTAAAGGTGTTTAATTAGTAAGTGGTCTTGGTGTGCTGCTATTATGGATATATATAAAAGGGATAAAGTCTATGGATAACAGTCACCATATTTCACTATATCTTCGGTACTCACACACACACACACACACACACACACACACACACACACACACACACACACACACACACACACTATCCATATGAAACAAAAAGAATTTAACCATTTTTTTTCCCGAAAGCCATATTACTTTTCTATCAATCTAGATTTACCCTGGCAGTAACTGACTCACAAAACAATATGTTCCAATACCAGAGTCGTTCGCTCGAGGGAGAAGAGAGTTAGAAAGTTTTCACCCAGCCTTTGGAGTGATACAACGTGAGCTATCAAATTAGCTCTTGTGGTGGGTGGTGGAGAGTTTTGTGTATGTATGTATGTATGTATGTATGTATGTATGTACGTATGTATGTATGTATGTATGTATGTATGTATGTATGTGTTTCTTTGGTCTTGTGTTGCAGTAAAAGTGATATTGATAAGTGCAAAAAAAAAAAGAGAGAGAGAGAGAGAGAGAGAGAGAGAGAGAGAGAGAGAGAGAGAGAGAGAGAGAGAGAGAGAGAGAGAGAGAGAGAGAGAGAGACGAGAAATAAAGAGGAGAGAGAGAAGAGAGAATGTAGAGAAAGAAAGAAAGAAAGAAAGCTAAATATAAAACAATATTCACAACCTATGGATCCCACTTCAACTCATAACCAATAACAACATTTATCAACAACTCCTCAAAAAGATCGTCAGCGTGGACAGGTCTGTACTGGCCAGTGAGAGACCATGTGAGATAGTCAAGTTTAGCATACATAGAGCTGACTTATAGTGCATACAGGCAAAAAAATACATATTGAATAAAAATAAGTTGATTAAATAAGAAATTATATACATATATTATCTTAAGAAAATAGTATACATGAAGATATTTAATATTTCAGAAAACTAATAAAAATATATTTCAATTATGCATAAAAATAAAATAAAATACGTCAGATGAATTGGTATAAATTCTACTACTATATATAAATATGAACAAAATAAATCAGTCGATAAAGAATAATAATAAAATAATGGATAACAAATTCTAAAATAAATAAAAATATCATAAAATAGTCTAAATTGGTAAAGAAAGTTACACACAAAGCACTATTATCCTAAAAAGGATTTACCATGCTGGGCACAGTCTCCTTTCAGAGTAAAATATGCGATGGAATAAAAAGAAATAATTTTGTTATATTATAAATCATTAAAAAAAAAATCCCTTTGGACACAACAACCTATACATAGAACTCAGTTTCCTTCCATGTTTAAATATTACACAAATACCTATAATAAATAAAAGTATACTCGTTATAGATAGATATAAACAATGATAAAATACGTCGGTAAGGAATTCCTAACTAAAAAAAAAAAAAAAGTAGAAACCCACCTAAGAGGCAACAGTTTCCATCCCGAGCTCAATTCACCTCCACAGTAAAGATTCAAGGGACGGACACCGGGCCTTGGATACGCTGGAGAATTGACCGTGTCTCGGGACTAATTCCTCGTACATGAAAGAGACTTTTCTTGGTTCTGAGGAAGTTTGGTGCCTTGCGAGAGATATGGCGAGGGGAGGAATGTTTGAGGCTGGGGAGGAGAGGAGAGGGGAGGTTAAGAGGGGGGAGATTGAAGAGGAGAAGAGGGAAGGGAGGGAGGGTCGAAGATAAAGGAGAGGAGGGAAGGTAGAGAGGGGGGAGGGAAGACTAGGTGGGGGGGGGGCAGGGAAAGAGGTGTGGGTGTGTGGGTAGACGGAGGAGGGGAGAAGGAGGGGGAGCAGTAAGAAGTTTTGGGGAGCGTCAGTCTGTCTGTCCATTAATTCACAGAGTTGGATAACATATATTTTAGGTTAAATTATTTTATTTGTCTTTCTGTTTCTCTTATTCGTATCTGCTATATTCTCTCTCTCTCTCTCTCTCTCATTTATCGTAATCTTATTATTCGTTCTGAAGAATGTGAACAAATTGTAGAATGTAGAAAACCTCAAATAATAATACAAAATAAATAGTAATTATGAGAAAGAAAAACCTAAAAAAAAATATGAAAATTTGTAAGTAGATTAATAAGAAAAAATAGCATAAAGTAGACAGAGAAAATAAAGAAGAAGTAGCAAGGCGTAATAAATGAGGAAATGGTAGAGAATCGATGAAAAATGAAGAAACAAAAATCTATCTATCTATCTATCTATCTATCAGTCTGTCTGCTACACAACTCTCTTTCGCTCTGTCATTTCTGCTCGACTTCTCCTTCATCTGGTAAAATGGGAAGCTATTTTCTCCAGCTTCAGGAATTGTGGTAACTCTCTCTCTCTCTCTCTCTCTCTCTCTCTCTCTCTCTCTCTCTCTCTATCTGTGTTTGTCTTATGCTCTTTCTTATTTAATCTTATTATTATTGTTATTATCATTATGATTTCTTTGATTCATCTTCATTCACTATCGTCAACATCATCATCATCATCATCATCATCATCATCATCATCATCATCATCATCATCATATTTCAAATTAATAATCAGGTGTTTCGTTCACGTGTACCGGGATGATAATTTATGTCCTTATAATTACTGTATGATTAGATATGTATTTAACAAGTCCTTACACTAGTTATATACACGTTATTAGTAGCCTCATTAACCTACTGTAGATAGAGGAGTATTTAACGCAAGATTAAATTAGTTATATGAACAATACTGGTGGTGCCCTTAACTTAGGTGTAAGAAGTGTGTGTCAAAAATCTCCCTACCTTCACACACACACACACACACACACACACACACACACACACACACACCTTAACTATACATTACCACACTAACAAGAAACACACCTTTACTATACTATATATCTTCCCTGGACCAATCTTCCCCAGGCTGAGGGCGCTAACTCATGCCAAGCGTTTACACAATGCAATTGCAGCTAATTGCTCTCATAATGGCAGTTCAGTGCAGCCATATGTTTCATCTCTCACAGCAATAGGGAGGTAGGAGGAGGGAGGGTGAGGGACAAAGAGAGAGATAGAGAGAGAGAAAGAGAGACAGAAGGAGAGACTAAGAGAGAAAGAGAGACTGGGTATATTGTCCTATTAGAGCGAGGCCATTGTATCACACATTGTAAATCTCGTTAAAACCAGAGGGTGTGCATACTTAGCCCGGCTACCTACGGGTACAAGCGGCCCTATATTGGTATTACGGTCATAATCAGCGTTAATAGATTACATTAAGTTCACCATAAAGGTCACTATTGCCCGTATCTTACAGCCAGGGCCGGGGGAGGCAGTGTGTGACCCTCAACTGGAGAGATCACAGCTAAGTTCCTGGTCATGCTCTTGGTATAATCACTGTTTATGGGTTACATTACAGCACGGAAGTCACTATAACATTCTCTCAGATCTATAACCTTTAGTTAATAAGGTTATTGTCCCTCTTCAACCAGGAAAATCACTGTTTGTTGGTAATTTTCAACCGGGAAACGCCATCCACAACCAAATACCACCACCAGATTGAGTTATGGTGAACGAGTTGTGGATTTCTATAACACAACCCTTAACCTCGAGGGGTCGTTATTATTGTGTTGTTATAAAGAGTGTTAATGGGGATATAATTCATGGCTAATCACCTTTAACCACCCAAGACCCATTGTTAGGTGTTGTTATTATTAGCGTTAATGATATTTTAAGCCCCTCACCTACCCCCCCTCTACCCCTTCCCCATTCACCATCTCCCCCCTCCTTCCCTACTCTATCCCCCTCCCCCTTCTACCCTCCATCTCCCCTACCCCCTCTAAACACCCCATTTCCCCCCCCCCCCCTACTTCCCACCATGGTCTTCGTATGTTCGTATGTTACAACCCGTGATGCCGAGCGGGTGGTGGTTGGATATATTGCATTAGAAGGACCGAAGGTTTAGGCCGTCGGGGGGGAGGGAAGTTATAATTGCGTGGAAGTGGTCCGAGTGGCTCTGAGAAGGACAGTCACCACGGACCAACTTTACCATTACTCGGAGCAGGAGCAGGGTGGGTGGGGGGGTGGGTGAGGGGGTGGGGAGGGGAGATGGAGGGGGGAAGAGGGGGGGGGTTGAAGGACGTCGACCACCACCAAGCAGATTACTGGGTTTAAGACCTGCGTGACGAGGGAGTAACATCGTCTTCTTCTTCTTCTTCTTCTTCTTCTTCTCCTTCTTCTTCTCCTCCGGGGGAAGAGAAGGGAAGAGAGGAGACAGAAGAAGGGTACGAACATGGTAGTTGAGGAATGAAGAGGGAAATTTATTGGTATTTTTTCCTCTATCATTCTCTTTTTAAATCTTGTTTCGTCTCTGTCTCTCTATGTCTGTCTGTCTGTCTGTGTATCTGTCTGTCTGTCTGTCTGTCTGTCTGCCTCTCTCTATAAACGTGTGCTCCGTGACCTATTGGAAAATTAATCTTTTGAACCATCCACTTGATTCCAATAAGACTTTATCCGCTTGTCCAATATAACGAACCATAACCTCAGTCCTCTGCCCCCTGCACCACACCGCCAACCCCTGTAAGGTCCTACACACACACACACACACACACACACACACACACACACACACACACACACACACACACACACACACACACACACACACACACACCAGGAACTAAAATTCACCTCTGAGTAAAAATTTGTAAGATACTGGGAGCAAACATGCAAGCTAAGAGCTACTTCATGTGCCTAGAGCAGGATGGATTGTAGTAATATCGTGGTGAGTCATAACACAGCCAGATAATCCCCTCTCGAGTGTAATTATCTCAGATTATGAATTACTATGAGGTTGATGGTTATGTGTAGACTGCAGCTTTCAATATACCTGAAGGGATAACTACACTAGTGGCTTCTTCGCGTGTCGAGTGGATGGTTTTAGCTGGAGGGGGGAGGGGGGAAGGGGGGATGGGATAGAGCTTGATTTATTAAAGTGATGTGAAGGGATTAATTATTGAATGGATAGAGATGGCTGAACACACACACACACACACACACACACACACACACACACACACACACACACACACACACACACACACACCCACAGATAACTACTTGGATCTGCTAAAGTTCCCCCTAAAATATTCTAGGACAACTCTCCGTTTTCTTTCTCTGTCAACCAACACATCACAATTCTTCAAATATTCCAATTTCTTTCTTTCTTTCTTAAATATGAACCAACTTTTGCCCGGAGAATATTTTGAGCGGACGACATTTTGGCAAGTAAACCTTTTGGCTGGGGGGAGACTATCTTAACCTGGAGATATATTGGGACATGGGAGGACATTTTGGGAGTCATTTTGGTCAAAGGCCATTTTAGACGGAGTAGGATATATTAAGGGTAATGTATTTTGGGTGAAGGACAACATTTTAGACGATAGACATTTTAGAATGAAAACATTTTAGACGGAGGATATTTAGACCGAGGACATTTTAGACAGAGGACATTTTAGACAGGACTTTTTAGACAGGACATTTTAGACAGAGGACATTTTAGACAGGACTTTTTAGACAGGACATTTTAGACAGGCCATTTTAGACAGGACTTTTTAGACAGGACATTTTAGACAGGCCATTTTAGACAGGCCATTTTAGACAGGACATTTTAGACAGGACATTTTAGACAGGACATTTTAGACAGGACATTTTAGACAGGACATTTTAAAGGTAATGCAGAAAAGGGAGTCAAGTTGGTATCGCGTGGAGCTAGTAAGTCATACGGTTACGCCTCACGTCCAACACATCAAAATTCTGGTGTGGGGTGCTCTCTCTCTCTCTCACTCTCACTCTCACTCTCTCTCTCTCTCTCTTTCTTTCTCTTACCTACACTCTCTCTAGATCTCTCTATCTCTATCTCTCTCTCTCTCTCTCTCTGTCTCTCTCTCTGTGTCTGTCTCTCTCTCCCTCTCTCTCATCAGTTTATGTTTCCCTCATTCTCTTGCTTTCTCTCTCTTTATCTCTCTAATTCTCTTTACTTTATTTCATATCTCATTATCTCGGACTTCTCCAATAAATAATGTCAAGTTAATGTATTGTAACAGTTAAGAGACAAAATTTACCCGACCTAACTTTGCCCCTAAGCTGGTGCTAAGTTAACGCATCTAGTTAAGGTAACAACAATTAGTTACAGGTCTTAATACCGTACCTTAACTTTGTCCATTAACTGGGACTAAGTGACCGTACCTAGTTAACATTGAATATTAATGTATTTTTAACGAAAGAAATTCCTGTATATTAACGCAGTATCAATACCAGTTAAGGAATATTCTAAAACAAACATCAGTTATGGACCTCTTGGAAAAACTAAACATTGAAAAAAAGGGAAAAATTTCTTTAAACTGACTGAAAAAAACAAAAAACAAATTTATTTAAAAACTATTAGAAAAAAACCCAGAACGAGTAATTCTCTCTGGGTCTTAATACATACACCATTAATCAACTCCTGTTAATCATCGCTATTGAATATAAAGGTAAAAGCAGAGTAAATAGTTGGAGTAGAAATACATATTTAACGTGCAGGTAAATCACGTTATTTAGCAAAGTTAATTTACTCAGGTATTAGAGCAGTCCTGGAAGGGGGGGGGGGGGGGGAGACTAGCACAGGTAAACACGGTATAACATAAAGGTATTTTGATTCCCCCTTAGCGTGTTGTTGTTGTTGGGGGGAGGGGGGTGGTCTTATAAGGTGGAGTCATATACAGGGGAGTCTTATACTGGGAGAGTCTTTTGAGTGTTTTATTGGGGGAGTCTTATATTGGGGAATCTTTTGAGTCTTATACTTGGGACACTTATACTGGGGAAGTCTTTTGAGTCTTATAGGTGGGGGTCTTATATTGGGGGAGTTTTATACTGGAGGAGTCTTATACTGCAAAGTCATTCGTTTTATACTCGGGGAGGTTAACTGGCTATAAAACTTCCCAAATAAGACTCTTAAAGTTAAAGCTCCCCGTATAAGACTTCTTCAGGAGAGTCTTTCCCCTCCTCTTCCTTCAATAAGACTCCCGACAGCAGCAACAGCCTCAACATAAGACTCAGTAGACTATGCTTCTCACCTGAGCTTATATACCTATAAGACTCCCAATTAAAAATAAGAGGGATCCATCACGCCCCACTCTTTCAAGACCCCCTAATAAGACTCTTTCTATCCACCCCCCCTCACTAATAAGACTCCCAGAAATAGTAGTGAAGGAATCATAAGACTCAGAAGATCTCTATATTACCTGTGTGTATTACCTGGCCGGCGCTCGCTAATTAACTCCATCTGATAAAGGAATTTACCTGCGTGTTAAACATGAAATTTCAGTTGTGTTGGGGAAGTGGAAGGTGGAAACGTTTAGGTATTTGTGCGTCTGTAATGTTTGCTCGTTGTGTGTGTGTATGTGTGTGTGAGAGAGAGAAAGAGAGAGATTATGTATGTATGTATGCATGCATGTATGTATGTATGCATGTATGTATGTATGTATGTATGTATGTGTATGTATGTATGTATGTATGTTTAATATCAGACAGATAAAATACCACAAAAACAAAATTTCATCCATTTACTGTACACACACACACACACACACACACACACACACACACACACACACACACACACACACTTATCCAACTTCAATCCCGAAAAAGAGTAAGAAAAGACAAAAAACAAAACAATAACAAGGCGCCCTTAACCCCCCTCCCCCTTCCCCTTCCCCTTCCCCTCCTCCCCCTTCCCCTTCCCCTTCCCCTCCCCCCCCTCCCCTTAAGATGGCCGCGCCTTAAAACTTGAACTCACTCGTCGAGAAAATAATGGCTCGATAAATGAGACTCTGAAGAGCTTTGAATTGCCCCTTGATTAAGTTGTTCATCTTAACCCGTAGAGAGGAAACTCGACCGAAACTACCTTGACTTTTTTTTTAACCTTGATGGGAAGTTACATTAGAGAGGTGTGGATAGGGAGATGAAGGGTGGGGGGGGGGGAGGGGGAGGGGGAAGAGGAAGGATGAAGAGGTGGTTATGGTGGTGGGGGTGTGGGAGGGTTTAGGCTCTCTCTCTCTCTCTCTCTCTCTCTCTCTCTCTCTCTCTCTCTCTCTCTCTCTCTCTCTCTCTCTCAATAGGGGGATTGTTTTGCCTGTCAAGTGGTCTAGTGGTCACAGGAAGCCTCAAATTTCTTCACGGATAAATTTATGTGTGTAAGATAATATGTGTTTGAAGTGTGTCTGTGTATTGTGAGTGTCTGTTTGTGTATTGTGTGTGTGTGGTGTGTGTAAGTATGCGTGTTCGTTTAGTGTGTGTGTGTGTGTGTGTGTGTGTGTGTGTGTGTGTGTGTGTGTGTGTGTGTGTGTGTGTGTGTGTGTGTGTGTGTGTGTCCTCATACACACATACATTACATACTCCCCATTGACTCGCCCCCCCCCGTCCCCACACACATGTATGTAACCCTTTAGTCATTAAAAATCAATTCGTCTTCCCTTCCCATTAACCCATTAGCACCACACCCAAGGACCCCATTAAAAGACAACTCTCCTCCCATTAGCCAACACACAAAAGAATCCCCTTAATACCCCCCTTACCCCTTAACCCCTCAGGTAACACAGGTAAGCAATATACCTGTCCTGGAATATTAAAAATAGTACATGTTTACCTTTGTGATTTATACTGAGGGCAAACTATATATGTTACCTAACGATTCTTTAACTATAAATAAACACCTATGTCTGTATATATTAATCCATTCTTTATATTTCCTTACATTATTCTTGCGTTATTCTTATCCCCGTGACAGAGCCCTGAGTACGGCATGGGCACCACCACCACCTCCACCCTAGTGATCAACGTGACGAGGGAACATGACCAGGCGGCTGTAGTGTGTCAGGCCAAGAACCCAACCAGACCCAAGTCCCCGCTTACCAATACCACCACTCTTGTCATTCACTGTGAGTAACTCGTTTTCTATCCACTCTCACAGGTGTTGATTAACTCTTATTCACTCTCACCGACTCTCAGATATTCTCAGTCACTCTCAGATGCTCTTAATGCACTTTCAAAGACTCTCACATACTCTCATAGACCATCATTCACTCTCACCGACTCTCAGGTATTCTCAGTCACTCTCCCCCGCTGACTCTC
>CAUDMG010000256.1:260000-270000 GCA_958450375.1 Homarus gammarus
CTCTCCCACAGGGCACGGCGCAGGTACAGAACGTAACACAAGGGGTGATCTTAGCAGGTGAGTCACTAGTACTGCAGAAGGTTGGGCGACGACAAGCTGGCCAGTACACGTGTGCCGCCACTAACACCATCACCACCACTACCAGCCCGCCAGTGACACTCCGGATCAAGTGTGAGTAGTCTACTGTCCTTATTCTACTGTCTGTGTCGTCTACTGTCCTTATTCTACTGTCTGTGTCGTCTACTGTCCTTATTCTACTGTATGTGTCGTCTTCTGTCCTTATTCTACTGTCTGTGGTCTACTGTCCTTATTCTACTGTCTGTGTGGTCTACTGTCCTTATTCTACTGTATGTGTGGTCTACTGTCCTTATTCTACAGTCTGTGTGGTCTACTGTCCTTATTCTACTGTCTGTGTGGTCTTCTGTCCTTATTCTACTGTCTGTGTCGTCTTCTGTCCTTATTCTACTGTCTGTGTGGTCTACTGTCCTTATTCTACTGTATGTGTGGTCTACTGTCCTTATTCTACAGTCTGTGTGGTCTACTGTCCTTATTCTACTGTCTGTGTGGTCTACTGTCCTTATTCTACAGTCTGTGTCATCTACTGCCCTTATTCAACTGTCTGTGTCGTCTACTGTCCTTATTCAACTGTTTGTGTCGTCTACTGTCCTCCCTGTACTGTCTGTGTGAGCTACTGTCCTTGCTGCGCAGTCTGTTTGTCCTCTTTCTCTCTCTCTCTCTCTCTCTCTCTCTCTCTCTCTCTCTCTCTAGATAAAAGTAAAATTATCAAAGGTTCTTACGTTAAAATCCTGTTAATTTTTTTAGCAAGATAGTGCAGCTGACTGGTTAAATTAAGCTATGGGACGATGATGACTTTTCAAAGGTTGTTAAGTTCAAGTTTTATTCTCTGTACAAAAAAAAATTATCCAATTAAATTTCACCTGTTCAATTAAGACACAAAGGTGGATTGTCAAAGGTTCTTACATTACACGATCCACTCTTTGATAGATCTGGTAAAAGTGCATCTTACTTGTGCGATTAAGGCGCGATGATAAATTCCCTCAAAAGTTTAAAAATTTCCCTCAAAAGTTTAAAAATTTCCCTCAAGACTTTTAAAATTTCCCTCAAAAGTTTAAAATTTCCCTCAAAAGTTTAAAATTTCCCTCAAAAGTTTAAAATTTCCCTCAAAAGTTTAAAATTTCCCTCAAAAGTTTAAAATTTCCCTCAAAAAATTCCTAAGCTTTTTTTCACTATTTAACACGTAATTTAAGAACATATCGAAGTCATTTACACAATATAACGTTAAAAATATATTGTTGTAACTAAACATCGGTGGTCTAATGGCCTGGGAGAAGAAGCTTGGAGGCAGGATGCACAAGGCCGGATTAGCAAGGTCAGATTAACAAGGTCAGATTAACAAGGTCAGATTAACAAGGTCAGATTAGCAAGGTCAGATTAACAAGGTCAGATTAACAAGGTCAGATTAGCAAGGTCAGATTAACTGGTGTGTGTGTGTGTGTTGCGGTGCGGCCTCATTACCTAGACCCGTTCACCTACACACAGGAACAGCGATCCCGAGAATGTGTTAATTAATACGATGCTTCTATCCAACTCCTTCCTCTTCCTCCTCCTCCTCCTCCTTGCCTTCCCTCCTATTTGCCTCTCTTCCTCCCTCCCTCTCTCCCTCCTCCTTGTCTCCCTCTCTCTCTCCTCTTTGCCTCCCTCCCTCCTTCTTGTCTCCCTCCCCTTTTCCTTCTTGCTCCTCTTTCCCTCCTTCTTTCCTCCCTCTTGCCTCTCTTTCCCTCCTTGCCTCCCTTCATCCTTCCCTCCCTCCTTCCTCCCCCAGGTCCGTAGCCTTGCCGGGAGCCAGAAAGACAGCTAGGTCGATTACTCAATTATCAAGGGAATTCTCACACACCAAACAAACCACCTTGCAATTATAGCGTGTGTGTGTGTGTGTGTGTGTGTGTGTGTGTGTGTGTGTGTGTGTGTGTGTGTGTGTGTGTGTGTACTATCATCTTTCACTACCTCCTCAGACACGCCAGAGTGCCTCACCTCCCCAACTACTTATTTCATCTACGATAGACCAATCAACATCACTTGCACAGTCTCATCATACCCGGCCGTCAAGAGCATCCAATGGCAGTGGAACAACAGCAATGAGATCATCAGCGAACAGCCAATCACCGAATCGCTAGACAGGGCATCAGCACAGCTCACAGTGAACCCCGTGGCCAGTCCAGAGGATCGGGCACTCTCCTGTTGGGCGGTCAACGAGATGGGTAAACAAACAAAGCCGTGTGGGTTCTCTGTGAAGGTGGCCCGTGAGTATAGCTATTATATGATGCCGCGTTTAGCGTAATTTTACAACCTGTTTTAGTGTTATTTACAACCTGTTTTTGTGTTATTTATAGCCTTCTTGAACGTTATTTAGTGTAATTTACAACCTCTCAGCGTTATTTAGCGTAATTTTTCAACCTCTTTTAGTGTTATTTACAACCTCTTATAGTGTTATTATGGACAACCTCTTATAGTGTTATTTACAACCCTCTTTAACGTTATTTAGCGTCATTTACAACCTCTCTTAGCGTTATTTAGAGTAATATACCACCTCTTTTAGCGTTATTTAGGATCACTTACAACCTATTTAGCGTAAAATAAAGCCTTTCTCTGTCTGTCTGTTTCTCTCTCTCTCTCTCTCTCTCTCTCTCTCTCTCTCTCTCTCTCTCTCATTAATACACCTGGCCATGGTCGTGTTACAGAGACGCCGTTGCCGTTGTCGTCGTGTCGTCTGGCCAACATCACCGCCTCCTCCCTTAGCCTTACCTGCCAGAGACCTGACGTCACCGCTGCTGGGATGACACTCTACAGAGCCGAGGTGGGTCTTGCAGAGCTCTATGTGGCGTCATGTGGGACTTGCAGAGCTCTATATGGCCTTATGAGGGTCTTACAGAGCTCTATGTGGCCTCATGTGGGACTTACAGAGCTCTATATGGCCTCATGTGGGTCTTATAGAGCTACAGTACATACATACATACATACATACATACATACATACATACATACACCTTACTATGAAACAAATACAAATCCGTATGTTTCCTGAGCTTGGTTTTAGAACGAATGACGTCATAGGCAAACAAAAAAATACAAAATAAAAACAAAGAGCGGATGTCAGAGAACGAACAATATGTTTACGGTTGAAATTTTTCCTCTCAATATGTAAACAGATATGTAAACAGATCCAGAATTTGGGTCTTGTTTACATTACTTCTTGTGTCACCCTAGGAATATATATTTTTGTTTTCTTCTTTGTTTTGTTTTCTTTCTATTGTTTATTTGTAATTTATAAGTTGTTATTGTTTTTTGTTAGAGAATGTTCGTATATCTCAGGCTGTTTTCTCTATGTATGTATGTATGTATGTATGTATGTATGTATGTATGTATGTATGTATGTATGTATAAGACCTCCCAAATAAATAACAACAATAGGTAGAGAGACAGATAGACAGAGACAGAGTGAGAGGGAGACAGACTGAGTGAGAGGAAAGCAGACAGAGTGAGAGAGACAGACAGAGTAAGAGGAAGACAGAGTGAGAGACAGTAAAAGGAAGCCAGACCGACAGAAAAAGACAGATTAAGCGACAAACAAACAGACAAAAACACAATAAGACAGAATCATTAAACCTCCAACATGAAAAACAAAAAAAAATAACAAAACCCGTAAATATCGTAATGTTTGTGTACACGCCAGGGTAAAATTCCCACCTGTAGCTCCCACCCACGACCAGGTGATATACCACGTCTGAGTGTTGGTCATTGATTCAGGGTCTCAGAGTGGCGATTTGTCTTTCAGTTTTGGTTTTTGAAGTGAACGATGTTGGTCACTTTGCATGAATGAATATATAACAGCTTCTGGCCTAGTTCCAAGAGATGTAACATTCTGAGGGAGGGTGATGGAAGGAATAGTGCCAAGGAATAATGCCACGTGTCCTACATATCACAAGGGTCAGGGTGCCAAGGAATAGTGTCACGGATCCTTTCATATCAGGAGGGTGATGGAAGGAATAGTGCCAAGGAATAATGCCACGTGTCCTACATATCACAAGGGTCAGGGTGCCAAGGAATAGTGTCACGGATCCTTTCATATCAGAAGGGTCAGGGAGCCAAGGAATAGTGCCACGTGTCTTACATATCAGAAGGGTCAGGGTGCCAAGGAATAGTGTCACGGATCCTTTCATATCAGGAGGATGAGGGTGCCAAGGAATAATGACACGTGTCCTACATATCAGAAGGGTCAGGGTGCCAAGGAATAGTGTCACGGATCCTTACATATCAGGAGGGTGAGGGTGCCAGGGAATAGTGCCACATAGAACTCACTTACTGGGGACACACTTCAAGACTGACCCTATAATTCACACACACACACACGCACACACACACAACAAAACAACAACAACAACAAGCTCCCAACACCAAAAACATAAACAATAACACCAAAACAAAAACATCAACAAAAACAACAAGAATAAAAATAACAACAACACAAGAGTGACAGTCATCGTATCACACTGAGTTGGGTGTGACAATATGAGGGCAGGGGAGGCGGCTTTCTGAAGCTTATCTGATCTCTCCTAATGGACTGTAGGAGAGAGAGAGAGAGAGAGAGAGAGAGAGAGAGAGAGAGAGAGAGAGAGAGAGAGAGAGAGAGAGAGAGAGAGAGAGAGAGAGAGAGAGAGGATAGGCCCCTTAGGTCACGTGATCCAGTTTCCAGTAATAACATTGAGAGATAGAGAGATGTAGCTTGAGAGAGACCTAGATATGGAGGAAGAAAGAGACATTGAGGGGTAAACAACTGAGATACACATAGAAACAGTAACACAAGTGATAGAAAGGGTGAGAGACAGAATAAAAGAGACACGCAGGCAGACAGAGAGATAGAAAAACCGAAAGAGTGATATACAGACAGACACACAGACAGTCAGACACACAGACAGACAGACAGACAGACAGACAGACAGTCAGACAGACAGTCAGACAAACAGACAGACAGACAGACAGATTGCGAGAGATAGAAAGATTGAGAGAAAATGATAAAAATAAAATTCTTGGATCGAGACAGAGAAGATCAATGATGAGCCGCAAGTAGACAATTGACCCTAACGTCTCTCTCTCTCTCTCTCTCTCTCTCTCTCTCTCTCTCTCTCTCTCTCTCACCTCGAGTGACTGGCCAGTGGTGTAACTCTATGGTGATGCCAACCCACTTTTCACTTACAATATCTACCTATATATATATATATACAGTATATATATATATATATATATATATATATATATATATATATATATATATATATATCTATATATATATATATATATATATATATATATATATATATATATATCATGTAGATCCACAATGAAAACGTGGATAAGATAAATCTTGATAAAATCACACAGGGAAAGGGAACACAATAGAACACCTTAGCTTTCGTCTTTATTCAAGACATCTTCAGAGGCCATCTTGAATAATGACGAAAGCTAAGGTGCTCCATTGTTTCCCTTTCCCTGTGTGATTGTATCAATATATATATATATATATATATATATATATATATATATATATATATTGCATCTCACATTCCTATCCTTCTATGACTAAAAAAAAATCTGAAGGGCCGCTCAAAGGTTATTCTTGAATACGTTCACTCAAGACGTCAAAGAAGGTCAAGGTGATTGACTCAAGACTCACGTTCAAGGATGTCTCAAGGAGTTCTCGAGAGCCCCTGGGTTATATTTATCTCTTAACTGGAGACAGGAGAACTTAGGAGAACTTTATTATTGATGGTAGAGTCTAAGGGAGTTTTATACGCCATTTTAAGTTAGTTATATCTTAGTAGATTAGCCTAAGCCTCCGATATATTTGAGAATAAGGACTTACGGTGTATTGGCTAAGGTAATTTTTGTCTTTTGTTTTGTTTCCTTATTTTATTGGTTTCTTTTGTTTTTTCTTCATTTTGTTATTTTCTCTTCTCATTTCTTTCTCTCGTCTTTCTTCTTTTATTTTCTTCTCCTGTAACAATATTTTTTTCAATGTAATTCTTCTTCTTCTTCTTCACGTATACCACCCCCTCCTAAGTATACTACACCCCCTCCTAAGTATACTACACCCCCTCCTAAGTATACTACACCTCCTAAGTATACTACACCCCCTCCTCAGTATACTACACCCCCTCCTAAGTATACTACACCCCTCCTCAGTATACTACACCCCCTCCTAAGTATACTACACCCCCTCCTAAGTATACTACACCTCCTAAGTATACTACACCCCCTCCTCAGTATACTACACCCCCTCCTAAGTATACTACACCCCCTCCTAAGTATACTACACCCCCTCCTAAGTATACTACACCCCTCCTAAGTATACTACACCCCCTCCTCAGTATACTACACCCCCTCCTAAGTATACTACACCCCCTCCTCAGTATACTACACCCCCTCCTCAGTATACTACACCCCCTCCTCAGTATACTACACACCTCCTAAGTATACTACACACCTCCTAAGTATACTACACCCCCTCCTAAGTATACTACACCCCTCCTAAGTATACTACACCCCTCCTAAGTATACTACACCCCCTCCTAGTATACTACACCCCCTCCTAAGTATACTACACCCCCTCCTAAGTATACTACACACCTCCTAAGTATACTACACCCCCTCCTCAGTATACTACACCCCCTCCTAAGTATACTACACCCCCTCCTAAGTATACTACACACCTCCTAAGTATACTACACCCCCTCCTAAGTATACTACACCCCCTCCTAAGTATACTACACCCCCTCCTAAGTATACTACACCCCCTCCTAAGTATACTACACCCCCTCCTAAGTATACTACACCCCCTCCTCAGTATACTACACCCCCTCCTAAGTATACTACACCCCCTCCTAAGTATACTACACCCCCTCCTAAGTATACTACACCCCCTCCTAAGTATACTACACCCCCTCCTCAGTATACTACACCCCCTCCTAAGTATACTACACCCCCTCCTCAGTATACTACACCCCCTCCTCAGTATACTACACCCCCTCCTCAGTATACTACACCCCCTCCTAAGTATACTACACCCCCTCCTCAGTATACTACACCCCCTCCTCAGTATACTACACCCCCTCCTAAGTATACTACACCCCCTCCTAAGTATACTACACCCCCTCCTCAGTATACTACACCCCCTCCTAAGTATACTACACCCCCTCCTCAGTATACTACACCCCCTCCTCAGTATACTACACACCTCCTAAGTATACTACACCCCCTCCTAAGTATACTACACCCCCTCCTAAGTATACTACACCCCCTCCTAAGTATACTACACCCCCTCCTAAGTATACTACACCCCCTCCTAAGTATACTACACCCCCTCCTAAGTATACTACACCCCCTCCTAAGTATACTACACCCCCTCCTCAGTATACTACACCCCCTCCTCAGTATACTACACCCCCTCCTAAGTATACTACACCCCCTCCTCAGTATACTACACCCCTCCTCAGTATACTACACCCCCACCTCAGTATACTACACCCCCTCCTCAGTATACTACACCCCCTCTCAGTAACTACACCCCTCCTCAGTATACTACACCCCCTCCTCAGTATACTACACCCCCTCCTCAGTATACTACACCCCCTCCTCAGTATACTACACCCCTCCTCAGTATACTACACCCCCTCCTCAGTATACTACACCCCCTCCTCAGTATACTACACCCCCTCCTCAGTATACTACACCCCCTCCACAGTATACTACACCCCGCCTCAGTATACTACACCCCCTCCTCAGTATACTACACCCCCTCCTCAGTATACTACACCCCCTCCTCAGTATACTACACCCCCTCCTCAGTATACTACACCCCCACCTCAGTATACTACACCCCCACCTCAGTATACTACACCCCTCCTCAGTATAATACACCCCCTCCTCAGTATACTACACCCCCTCCTCAGTATACTTCACCCCCTCCTCAGTATACTACACCCCTCCCCTCCAGGTGTACTTCGAGAACAGAACGCTCTTCGCCAACGTGACGTCACATCGGCCTAACTTCAACGTGAGTCGGCTGGACGCTGGCACCAGTTACCAGATCAAGGTGTACGTCACCCACGGCCCGGTGACCTCCCAGCCCGTGGTGGTGTCTGCCTATACCTCCAGGACCTCCAGGACCTCCACAGGTACGTGACCTCCCACCCCATGACCTCTTAGCCCGTGGTGGTGTCTGCCTATACCTCCAGGACCTCCAGGACCTCCACAGGTACGTGACCTCCCATCCCATGATCTCCCAGCCCGTGGTGGTGTCTGCCTATACCTCCAGGACCTCCAGTACCTCCATAGGTACGTGACCTCCCACCCCATGACCTCCCAGCCCGTGGTGGTGTCTGCCTATACCTCCAGGACCTCCAGTACCTCCATAGGTACGTGACCTCTCAGCCCATGATCTCCAAGAGACAAAGAGAAAGACAGACAGCCAGACCAACATACATACATACATACATACATACATTACATACATACATACATTACATACATACATACATACATACATACATACATACATACATTACATACATACATACATACATACATACATACATACATACATACACAGAGCGATAAAAAGGTAAACAGACAGACACAAAGGCACTCAGACAAGACCATTGTGTTTTCCAAGTCACTGAAATGTCATCCATCCCAGCGGCCTCCTGGAACATGTCTCGTACGTGTTAAGTGACCTCTCGTTAACTCCCTCAGCTCAACTCTTATTACTTCCTTAACTGGCTTCGTCTGACCTCATGACCTCTTGTTGATCCCATCTGACCTGTTGACCTCATCTGGTCTCTTGTTGACCTTATGTGACCTCTTGTTGACCTCATATGACCTCAATTAGCATGGGGAATCAAGCCCACCATTATCAAGTTTATCGGAACTCAAACTTAATGAAATCGGGACTCGAAACCTGTACAATCGGGGCTCGAAATCTATGTAATCAGGACTCGAACTGCGTTTAATCGGGGCTCAAAATCTATGTAATCGGGACTCAAAATCTATGTAATCGGGACTCGAACTGAAGTCTTATTAACCTTTATACATATAAACTCGAACAACACCTAAAGTATACAGTTTAGGTAAGGTTAGGTTAGATCAATATGACCCCAACAGCACCTTTTTAGGAGTGATTGACCTTTGACCCATAAAGTACTTAAAAAAGTTCAGTGTAACGAGAACTATTGACAAAATAGTTTTAATGAGTTGTTTTATATTTTAAGGACTTGAACTACGTCATTTGGTTATGTGAAAGAACAACAACAACAACAATAACAAAAATAGTAAACAGAACAGAAAAAGAAAGAAATAATAATAATAATAATAATAATAATAATAATAATAATAATAATAATAATAATAATAATAACAATAATAATAATAATAATAATAATAATAATAATAATAATAAAAATAACAATAATAATAATAATAATAATAATAATAATAATAATAATAATAATAATAATAATAATAATAATAAAAACAAAACGTTCCTCTTGTGTGGCAGAAACATAATTTACCGTGGTAGAGGTGGTGGTAGTGTGGTGGCGGAGTGGATAGTGTGTCGACGTGCCACTGTGAGTACCAGGTTCAGTCCCAGTTAGGTTCCCGTGACAGCTGGGTTTTAGTGGCGGAGTGACTAAGGCGACACTCCGGGATACTCGATACCAGGGAAGCTCTCTGACCTGACCAGGGAGCCAGCAGGCCATCTGAGGAGGAGGAGAAAGAGATGTGAGGTGTCGTGGGGATAATTAATAATAATAATAATAATAATAATAATAATAATAATAATAATAATGTGTGGTTGTCTCTTGGTCTTCTGCCTTGCCCTTCCTCTTCTGTGTTTCTCCTCTACTCACACACACTTCCCCCGTCCACT
>CAUDMG010000256.1:277500-290000 GCA_958450375.1 Homarus gammarus
GCTACAATCTAAGGGGTGTAGTTCCTATCTAAGGGGTGCCACTACTATCCAAGGTGTGCCGCTATTATCTAAGGGGTTCCGCTACTATAAGGGATGCCACTATTTACCAAAGGGTGCAGCTACTTTCTAAGGGGTGACGCTAGTTTCTAAGGGGTGTCACTACTTTCTAAGGGGTGACGCTAGTTTCTAAGGAGAGCCACTACTATGGGACGGTATAGCTTAGCCTGGCTCTAACGTGTGTTGTCTCTCGTATCTGTAATAATTCAAGACGATTTATGTTCAAGTCTGAGAAGGTCTGGATTTTTCATTGTAAGATGTTGAGGGACTTTTGTTTTTTATTGTAAGATGTTGAGGGACTTTTGTTTTTTATTTGTTGTGGTTGAATGTGGGTGCGCCAAGTCCGTAGATTTGCTAGTGATAGATTAAGATGTTGAGGGACTTTTGTTTTTTATGGTAGGATGTTGAGGGACTTTTGTTTATTATGATAAGATGTTGAAGGACTTACTTCCCCAAAAACATGTAAATGGCGAACAAAACTTAGCAATTTCTTCTAATTTCCCTAATAAGCTAAACCTCCCCTACCCCAGTTCTTATAATTTCCCCATTAGGCTAAAGTTCCCCTCCCCTCTTCCTTTATTTCCCTATTAAATGTAACCAATTCCGTTAAAACAGATAAAATTATCTCTTTTGATATTAAATTGTTGATAACTAGTGTACGTTACCGATCTAGAATACATGTTTTAAGACTTGAGTTATTAAGGCGTAGGAATACATTACATCATCAATAACATCAATGTATTATCTTTAAAACACCATAACACCATAACTATTCCTTATCCCAGCATTTTACCATTACAATTTGTCTCCTATAACATGCCAACTATTCTGTCAAACTCATTCTTAGACTCCACTTAACTACCAATCATTATCTGCATACTGTAGACATACCGACAGCCACTGATATTCACTCCTAATGGTTACACTTTCATTCATTTCATTATATTACTGTGTTATTTTGGTTATATTCTCACTAATATATATTCTTTCCTCTCATATTTATCTTACATTCTTCGCCATTTTCCTGCAGGAGTCAAGCGCTTGGTGTTTGAGGAATGTAATACCACGTGGTGTTGTCATTGTATTTTCCTGTAATGCTTCAGCCTCTTGATCAACTTCAACCCGTGTACTGTTTAATGAGATTCTTAGGTGATACAACATTTTTTAGAATAGCAACAAGTCGATACTGTGGTCTCGTTTAATATATAATACTCTTAAGATATATTTAGAAGTCTATATGACACATAAATATATAAATACATCTCTCTTACAGGATTCAGAGGCCCAGATATCGCAGTATGAAGAATATAAACTCTCTTGCTCCCTTTCACTCTCTCTCTCTCTCACTATCTTTCTTTCACACGATAAACATACAAAATTCCTTCTCATTCGCCGACAGTATCAACCCTTCCTCCGGCAGGATTCCCTGGGCCAACACTCGGACTCCTATCACCCACTGGTGCTACAGCAACACTCGCCTAAGGAGATTGACGACTACCCTGGCGTGAGGACCGACCTGTACTGCCCCGTCGACCAGCTGATGCAGGCCGAGGAGAGCGTTGTTTGAGAGGGTCCCCGTGTGTGTTGGAGGACGCGAGCTGCTGGTATAGTGGAGGACAGTGACAATTTGGAGGATTTTTGGAGAAAGATGATGGGGGAAGAAGTTTATATTCGGTGAGATTCTGTGAACGTGACCATTGAAGAATTTTTGGAGGAAAAGTGTGAAGATAAGTTTTGTAGGGACTCTAGGAGGAAAATTGTGGAGGAAAGTGACAAATTTAAGGGAAAAGTCTAAGATCTAAGATGAAAAGATTGGAAATATTTGTGGGAGAAAAGAATGAAGGTCAAGTTAGTTTATGAGGTAATCTAAAAGAAAGAAACGGAGCAAAATGACATAGGAGAGACACTTGTAGGAGAAGTTTGTATTGGAGACACTTTAAGAGAAGGTTAAGGTAAAGTATTGTATAAGGACATTTGTGTCTTAGAGAGATATAAGGTAAGAAAAGAGACTTATCTTCAAGACACTTTTGAAGGAAGAGGCAGAAAGGGAAAAGTTTGTTAGTAGAGACGAGGAAGATACTGAATTTTGGAGGAAACTTAGACAAAATCTCTCATCTTGAAGGTACTTTTGGAGGATAAGTTTACCTTTAAGAAACTCAGAGAAAAAAGTTAAGAGACAAGTAGTATATCGAGGGAAAATATATCTCGGACTTACACTGGAAAGAGACCAAGAAAAGTGTTGGATTTTGGAGAATAAATTATTTTGAAAAGGTAAAGTAGAGTGTCAAATGTTAAGTACACTTTAGTAGGAAAATACCAAATTGTTAAATCTTGAATAAACCCAAGATGGAAAAACCCGATAAGAACGATATATCTTGTAAAGGAAAACTCAAAGGAAAATATCATTCCTTGTGTAATTATTCAGGAAAAAATCTAAAAAAATCAGATCTTGAAAAAAAAAAAAAATTAAATAAAAAATTGTTCAATAAAGTAATATTTTCTCGCTTGGAAATGGAAAAAAAAATCGAATATTGACGACCAGAAAGAGGAATCCATTTTAGATACGTCAATAGGGAGTGAGTTTCTAAGGTGGCCATCTCGAGGCACTGAGCACCTGAGACATAGACGAGAGTTTGAGAAGAATTGGCCGCCAGATGTCGTTCCGGTGTACATTGTGGCCACCATTACCAGGAAGGAGAAATGTTGCATTAATTTCCTGGTGCTCTTGTTAATGAGGAAATATTAATGACGGTGAAACAAGAGACGAGAGACGGGTTGTGTGACTCTGTTTTGTTTCTTTAACGGAGAGAAAAGTTTAACCTGTGGAAATGGTCATGAAGGTGATATTGAGTCACGTAAAGAGAGTGAGAGAGAGAGAGATAGGAGCTGAGACAAGAGTCCTGACTATCCTCAGTAACAGGTAACGGAAGTAGCATTGTACAAGTAACACCTGTTACTCTACTGTTACTGGTGGTGGTACCTGAACGGCGGCAGCCAGGTGCTTACTGCTGTACATCAGGTGGGGAGAACCAGCAGGTGGTGAGAACCAGTAGGTGATGAGAACCAGCAGGTGGTGAGAACCAGCAGGTGGTGAGAACCAGCAGGTGGTGAGAACCAGCAGGTGGTGAGAACCAGCAGGTGGTGAGAACCAGCAGGTGGTGAGAACCAGCAGGTGGTGTTAACCAGCAGGTGGTGAGAACCAGCAGGTGGTGAGAACCAGCAGGTGGTGAGAACCAGCAGGTGGTGTTAACCAGCAGGTGGTGAGAACCAGCAGGTGGTGAGAACCAGCAGGTGATGAGAACCAGCAGGTGGTGAGAACCAGCAGGTGGTGAGAACCAGCAGGTGGTGAGAACCAGCAGGTGGTGAGAACCAGCAGGTGGTGTTAACCAGCAGGTGGTGTGAACCAGCAGGTGGTGAGAACCAGCAGGTGATGAGAACCAGCAGGTGGTGAGAACCAGCATGTGGTGAGAACCAGCAGGTGGTGAGAACCAGCTAGTGGTGAGAACCAGCAGGTGGTGAGAACCAGCAGGTGGTGAGTACCAGCAGGTGGTGAGAACCAGCAGGTGGTGAGAACCAGCTAGTGGTGAGAACCAGCCGGTGGTGTTAACCAGCAGGTGGTGAGAACCAGCAGGTGGTGAGAACCAGCAGGTGGTGAGAACCAGCAGGTGGTGTGAACCAGCAGGTGGTGGCGTGGTTATACAGCCGCAGGATGAAGCTACATATATCTGCCGGGTTTTATATCAACTCATGTGTGTATATAAGAGTAAACATGTTGACTTAAAGCTAATCTGTTGCTTCTGGAGGAGAAACTCAACTGCTTACCGCTCAACTATTGCCACCATATATATATATAATTATTATTTATATATATATATATATATATATATATATATATATATATATATATATATATATATATATATATACATATAATTTGTATGATAATATATTAGTATAAAATCAATGTTTACTTGTTTCTATGTGTTCGATGTGAGGGAGTGTGTGTGTGTGTGTCCACATCACCAAGGCGGCAACAATACCAACACGTGGAGGGCGGGCCAGCTGACTCATCTCCTCCAGTTATATGAAAATAACCTATATATAAATATATAAATATATATTTATGTTTTATTTAAGCGGCGGTGTAAGGCGGTGAGGTCCCCGCCTTATATAAAACCTTCGACGTGAAATGAATATTTTTGTATTCTTTGTTTGAATAAATATAAAGTTAATGAGCTGTGTTGATAATCCTTTTATGAAAGAGAAATGATAACTTATGAGAGTGAGAGAGAAAGAGAGGTAACACATTAAGTAGACAGAGAGACAGACAGACACTGTAAGTCTCTCTAGAACTAATAATACTACCAAGGTGCCTCAAGTCCACCCACACAGAGTTATATCTAATGATGTAAACCAACTATGATGGGGTCAAACAACAACAATAGTTACATATAATAATAATAATAATAATAACAATAATAATAATAATAATAATAATAATAATACTGATAATAATAATAATAATAATAATAATAATAATAATAATAATAATAATAATAATAATAATAATAATAATAATGATAATAATAATAATAATAATAATAATAATAATAATAATAATAATAATAATAATAATAATAATAATACTGATAATAATAATAATAAAAATAATAATAATAAAAAAAAATAAATAATAATATTAAATATAATAATAATAATAATAATAATAATAATAATAATAATTATAACAACAACAACAACAAGAACAATAAGAAACACAGCTTTTCATGTGCATTTTGCTTTCTTTCATTTCGTCTTCTTTTTCTAGTCCACACACACACACACACACACACACACTATACCACCACCATGTTATTGGAGTCTTCACTATTACACCTGACGACATCGATAGACCTTTAGGATTATTTTTTTAATTAATTCCAGGTAAGATATTGAAGGTGACTCTCAGGTGTGTTAAAGGATGCTGGGGTAGATACAGTGAAATGAGAGAGAGAGAGAGAGAGAGAGAGAGAGAGAGAGAGAGAGAGAGGTGCAAACAACAGAGAGGTCAACATGGGACTGAGAATGGCATCGGGACCACACCACGACCCGACCAGCTGATCAACAGGTAAACAAAGACACCTGTTGAGGCTATTACCTGTCTTAATTAACAAAATAAACAAATTAGAAGAAAAAAAATGGCGATCACGTGAAGATTTGGCACCCCGGCATATTTTACCTGACGTTTAAACACCTTTCGCTGCCTGGGGAGGAGGGCTACGTTAGGTTAGGTTAGGTTAGGTTAGGTTAGGTTAGGTTAGGTTAGGTTAGGTTAGGTTAGATACATATACACGTATTACAGATTCCCTCTCACACACACACACACACACACACACACACACACACACACACACACACCACCTTTAAAAAAAAATGAAAAAAGAGGAAAAACAATACATCGAACTTTCTTCCCCGGGGAAATAATGTAATGAACCCGCAGAGTTAAGTAAATATTGGTTGTTGTTGTTGTCCTCTGGTGGCGTGTGGGACCCCCCCCCCCCCCCCCATCTCTCTCCCCTTTCTCCTCCTACATTCTCCCTTTTTTTCTTTCCTCCACTTCTCTCTTCCCCATTCCTTCATTCCTCCTCCTCTCTCTCCTATTTTCCCCACTTCTTCTCTCTCTCTCCCTCCTCTCTTTCCCCAGATTTCCCCTTTCCTCTTCCCCCCACTCCTCCTCTTACTCCTCCCATCATTCCCCCTATCTCTCCCGTTCCCCTCCTCTCACTCCTCTTCCCCCCCCCCACCTCCCCTCTCTCCCCTTACCCGCTCCCTTACACATCCTCTCTCGCCCTCCATCCCTCCCTCTCTTCCTTCCTCCCCTCCCCCCCCCGGCCTCCCTGCCCCCCCCTCCTTCCCCAACTCCTCTGGGAACACCGGAATTATGACCATGCAATATATGTTGTCACGCAAATTGATTGGTGACCCGCACACAGAGGCGGGAGTTACTGGTTTATCCTGTGTGTGTGTGTGTGTGTGTGTGTGTGTATATGTGTATGTGTATGCGTGTATGTAAGTGTAAATGTGTAAGTGTACATATGTGTGTGTAATCGGATGAGTGTCCAAATCCACGTAAAACTCAATATACAAACAATACTTCACTAGTCAAGAATCGAACCCGGGACCTCCATGTGGGATCCAGGAGCGTCACCACAACACTTAACCAAGACGCTGTGTGATAAACGGATAATTGCTTAATGACGATAACTTCTATGTATTTACTTATTCTTCTGTTTTTCCTTTTCTTTGGGGGGGGGGGGGCGGAGGGGTGGGGGGGGGGGGGAGCGGGACTCTTAACTGGTCCAAAACATGAGGTAGATAATATCATAATACATATAAATGACTAGTTTATAAAAAAGCCTAACCTAACCAAATACAACCTAACCTAACGTAACCTAACCTAACCTAACCTAACCAAACCTAACCTAACGTAACCTAGGTATAATTCGACTACCTTGTGTTGGTAAAGGAAGTTTTAAATGTAAGAGAAAAAATATAACCAGACACACTACAAATTTATTTCCAGTTAGTCGTTAATAAAAAGTTAACCCTATTTGACCAAAAAAAACATCAATTGGTTTATAAAGTTTAATTAATGACAACGATTATCCCTGTTTAATGTAACACACACACACACACACACACACACACACACACACACACACACACACACACACACACACACCAGCCTGGGTAGTGTACACGGGGGCTGGATCTCACCAAGACACATATGACCGTGTAATATGCTCACATACATCACACATAACTGCTGCTCAGCCTCGTTTACGCCCGTCTTATACCCACTTGGTGATGACGTATAACTCTCCCTAATTTACTGGTAGTTAGGGTAGTTAGGATCAGTTACAGTGTCGCCAGATAATCGAAGTTGTTATTTATTGGGTAGTTTTTGGTGTGTGTGTGTGTGTGTGTGTGTGTGTGTGTGTGTGTGTGTGTGTGTGTGTGTGTGTCTCACTGTCTCTATCTCTCTCTGTTGATATATCTCTGTCTCTTTTATATCTTTCTTTCTCTTTCAATATAACTCTCTCTCTCTCTCTCTCTCTCTCTCTCTCTCTCTCTCTTTTCCTCTCTATACCCACGTCTCCCCCCCGGCTTCCGTCAAAGAGATGTGTCTCCCAAGTTAGTTGACAGGAAAAGCGGTGACATAATGTTTGATTTCTCGTCAAGGAGCCGCAGGAGGTTGTTGGAAAACTTGTCTCCCCCCCCCCCCTCTCTCTCTCTCTCTCTCTCTCTCTCTCTCTCTCTCTCTCTCTCTCTCTCTCTCTCTCTCTCTCTTCAAAGCATTGTTTTATTCATATGTGTTTATGTCGCGTCAGAGAGTATTTCAGTTTCTATGATTGGTTTGTTGAATGTCAAAGGAAAGTTGTTTTATTTAAGACAAGGAAAATGTTTGTTTTTTAAGGGATTAGCCCACCAGGGCACAGGTCAATGACCTACATCAGGGCCTGCGGGGGGGGGGGGGGGGATAATAATAATAATAATAATAATAATAATAATAATAATAATAATAATAATAATAATAATAATAATAAAAATAATAATAATAAAATAATAATAATAATAATAATAATAATAATAATAATAATAATAATAATAATAGTAATAATAATAATAATAATAATAATAATAATAATAATAATAATAATAATAATAATAATAATAATAATAATAATAATAATAATAATAATAAAGGCCCTTAAATAAAATAAATAAATAAATAAAAAGTGAGAAACAATCTATGTATGTTGTGTTGTCAAAGTAATTCCCTCACAGATGGTGTCATGAGGAACCCACATGGTGTAGTTGTTGCCTCACTCTCCCTTTCTCCATCCTATGTCTTTAAGCGCCCTTCACTCCCTCACCTCCTCCTCTTTCCCTCCATCCTTCCCTTCCTTGCCTCTCCTTCCATCATTTCCTTCCCATGTCTCCATTTTCCTCTCACCCACTGTCCCATCCCTCCACCCCTCTCACCATCCTTCCCTCCATCCATCAATATTTCTCTCCCACACTCCTTCCTTCCCTCCCTCCTCCTCACCACCCTTCCTTCTTTCCCTCCCTATAACCCTCCCAGTGACCGATGTTCCTTCACAGTTACCAATTCGACTTTTCCATTGTTAAATTTCATCTCCTTACGGTAATTCCCTCCCACAGTCGACCAATTTAAGACCTTCTACCCCAGGTCTTAGTGTTAGGATTTAGTCATGTGATATGTGGTCTTGATGCTGTGGTGTGCTGGGATGTGCTGTGGTATAACCTATCACCCGTAGACCAGGTCATATCTCTGTGTCTATGAGCTGTGTGGTGAGGTAGATATGGCTGTCACTCCCCCTGAACACAACGGGTGATAACATTGTCTCCCTTGATATAAAGTCTCTCACCCTCACTGGTCAGGATGTTGCCGAAATAACCCCTACCCCTTTTCTCACCCTTCATCCCGCCCCCTTCCTCCTTTCCTCACCCTTTATCCCGCCCCCTTCCTCCTTTCCTCACCCCTTGCCGCCCCCTTCCTCCTTTCCTCACCCCTTGCCGCCCCCTTCCTCCTTTCTTCACCCCTTGCGCTCTCTTCCCCATCCCTTCCTCACCCTTGCCTCCCCTTTTTCCCTTTCTCACCCCTTGTCACCCTCCTGCTTCCTCCTTTTCTTCCCTTCTCTCCCTTTCTCCTCTCCATCCTCCTCCTTACCCATCCTCTCCACCTTCCCCCCTTCTTCACCCATTCCCCATACCTTCTTCCTCCCCCCTCCTTCTCTCCCTTTCTCATTCCCCATCTCTCCCTTCCCCCCCTCTTACCCTTTACTCCTCTCCCTCTCCCCCCCTCCTCCTACCCCCTCCATCTCCCCATTCATTGATAACCAAGACGTGTATGCTCAGGTATTAACTAACAACCCTATCAAATAGTTCTCAACCACAATGATGTTTATTTACTTCTCTCCATGACGTCATCACCATTATAAATTATCTCTTACCTAATTTGTTTATCTCCAGAGACAAACAAGAACCAAACAACACGATAAACTACGGTCAGAACATCACTACGTGGTTGGTCATCGGTCGTCACGCTACACACACGGACACCATCCTTCACTGTCTGGTGTGATAATTGTACCCCGCTGCCCGCCCTACCAGAATCTATTTCCTGGCGACGTGTTGTGTTTTGGTTGACTCTGATGGTTCAGTTTGGTGAGAAAGTCAAGTATTTATGTGTGTGTTGGACCTTGGCCATGTGTGTGGAAGACCTTGGCCATGTGTGTGGAAGACCTTGGCCATGTGTGTGGAAGACCTTGGCCATGTGTGTGTAAGACCTTGGCCATGTGTGTGGAAGACCTTGGCCATGTGTGTGTAAGACCTTGGCCATGTGTGTGTAAGACCTTGGCCATCTGTGTGTAAGACCTTGGCCATGTGTGTGGAAGACCTTGGCCATCTGTGTGTGGAAGACCTTGGCCATGTGTGTGGAAGACCTTGGCCATGTGTGTGGAAGACCTTGGCCATGTGTGTGTAAGACCTTGGCCATGTGTGTGTAAGACCTTGGCCATCTGTGTGTAAGACCTTGGCCATGTGTGTGGAAGACCTTGGCCATCTGTGTGTGGAAGACCTTGGCCATGTGTGTGGAAGACCTTGGCCATGTGTGTGGAAGACCTTGGCCATGTGTGTGGAAGACCTTGGCCATGTGTGTGGAAGACCTTGGCCATCTGTGTGTGGAAGACCTTGGCCATGTGTGTGGAAGACCTTGGCCATGTGTGTGGAAGACCTTGGCCATGTGTGTGGAAGACCTTGGCCATGTGTGTGTAAGACCTTGGCCATCTGTGTGGAAGACCTTGGCCATGTGTGTGTAAGACCTTGGCCATGTGTGTGTAAGACCTTGGCCATGTGTGTGTAAGACCTTGGCCATCTGTGTGTAAGACCTTGGCCATGTGTGTGTAAGACCTTGGCCATCTGTGTGTAAGACCTTGGCCATGTGTGTGTAAGACCTTGGCCATGTGTGTGTAAGACCTTGGCCATGTGTGTGTAAGACCTTGGCCATGTGTGTGTAAGACCTTGGCCATGTGTGTGTAAGACCTTGGCCATGTGTGTGTAAGACCTTGGCCATGTGTGTGTAAGACCTTGGCCATGTGTGTGGAAGACCTTGGCCATCTGTGTGTAAGACCTTGGCCATGTGTGTGGAAGACCTTGGCCATGTGTGTGGAAGACCTTGGCCATGTGTGTGCAAGACCTTGGCCATGTGTGTGGAAGACCTTGGCCATGTGTGTGTAAGACCTTGGCCATCTGTGTGTAAGACCTTGGCCATGTGTGTGTAAGACCTTGGCCATGTGTGTGGAAGACCTTGGCCATGTGTGTGTAAGACCTTGGCCATGTGTGTGTAAGACCTTGGCCATCTGTGTGTAAGACCTTGGCCATGTGTGTGTAAGACCTTGGCCATCTGTGTGTAAGACCTTGGCCATGTGTGTGGAAGACCTTGGCCATGTGTGTGTAAGACCTTGGCCATGTGTGTGGAAGACCTTGGCCATGTGTGTGTAAGACCTTGGCCATGTGTGTGTAAGACCTTGGCCATCTGTGTGTAAGACCTTGGCCATGTGTGTGTAAGACCTTGGCCATCTGTGTGTAAGACCTTGGCCATCTGTGTGTAAGACCTTGGCCATGTGTGTGTAAGACCTTGGCCATGTGTGTGGAAGACCTTGGCCATGTGTGTGTAAGACCTTGGCCATGTGTGTGTAAGACCTTGGCCATCTGTGTGTAAGACCTTGGCCATGTGTGTGTAAGACCTTGGCCATGTGTGTGGAAGACCTTGGCCATGTGTGTGGAAGACCTTGGCCATGTGTGTGTAAGACCTTGGCCATCTGTGTGTAAGACCTTGGCCATGTGTGTGTAAGACCTTGGCCATGTATGTGGAAGACCTTGGCCATGTGTGTGTAAGACCTTGGCCATGTGTGTGTAAGACCTTGGCCATGTGTGTGTAAGACCTTGGCCATGTGTGTGTAAGACCTTGGCCATGTGTGTGTAAGACCTTGGCCATGTGTGTGTAAGACCTTGGCCATCTGTGTGTAAGACCTTGGCCATGTGTGTGTAAGACCTTGGCCATCTGTGTGTAAGACCTTGGCCATCTGTGTGTAAGACCTTGGCCATGTGTGTGTAAGACCTTGGCCATGTGTGTGTAAGACCTTGGCCATCTGTGTGTAAGACCTTGGCCATGTGTGTGTAAGACCTTGGCCATGTGTGTGTAAGACCTTGGCCATGTGTGTGTAAGACCTTGGCCATGTGTGTGTAAGACCTTGGCCATCTGTGTATGGAAGACCTTGGCCATCTGTGTGTAAGACCTTGGCCATCTGTGTGTAAGACCTTGGCCATCTGTGTGTAAGACCTTGGCCATGTGTGTGTAAGACCTTGGCCATGTGTGTGTAAGACCTTGGCCATCTGTGTGTAAGACCTTGGCCATCTGTGTGGAAGACCTTGGCCATGTGTGTGGAAGACCTTGGCCATGTGTGTGGAAGACCTTGGCCATGTGTGTGTAAGACCTTGGCCATGTGTGTGTAAGACCTTGGCCATCTGTGTGGAAGACCTTGGCCATCTGTGTGGAAGACCTTGGCCATGTGTGTGTAAGACCTTGGCCATGTGTGTGTAAGACCTTGGCCATGTGTGTGTAAGACCTTGGCCATGTGTGTGTAAGACCTTGGCCATCTGTGTGTAAGACCTTGGCCATGTGTGTGTAAGACCTTGGCCATCTGTGTGGAAGACCTTGGCCATGTGTGTGTAAGACCTTGGCCATGTGTGTGGAAGACCTTGGCCATGTGTGTGTAAGACCTTGGCCATGTGTGTGTAAGACTTTGACTGGTGTACCTACATCTTCATTTATCAGAATCTGCAATTGCAATCTTGTTATTGATATTTTGAGATTTAAATAATAACGATGGTTTAATGTTGTCATATATGATGTCATTAAACCTTAAACCACACCTAAAACCAACACAACATAACCGTACTTATGACATATTAAAACAAAAAAACCTTTACGTGAAGCTTAAACCATTGAGAAGATAAACCAAGCAAGATAAAAAAACAGCAGAATTAAACCAAACGTACGATATAGACCCCCCCCCCCCCCAAAAAAAAAACCCAGTTAAAACAAAAATCCGATAAAACAAATACAAAAAAACCCACACACTTATAACATAAAAAAGGCCTCCATGTGATTCTTTGACCATTAAACCAAAACCCAGAACGATAAAACCACACTTGGCATCTATGGCACCAAAACCAGAGTAAAACCATAACAGCGAATTATCCCACAAGACACCAATACTAACAGGTAAGTTTCAAAACAAAGTGAATTTACGACAGACACGCCAATAATGGGTCGATTATAGGAGAGAGAGAGA
>CAUDMG010000256.1:295000-315000 GCA_958450375.1 Homarus gammarus
TGTGTTACGTAGAGCTGTCCCTAACCTAACCTAACCTAACCTAACCTAACCTAACCTAACCACAATCATATATAGAAATACCAAAGTCAAGATATGTGTCAGAATTCCATCTTCCTTACAGGTAAGGGAAGGAGTCGCCCCTACAGGTGAGAATTGGTGTAGATTACATTACAGAGGTGTGTCCCCTCACCACTTCAATTCAATTACGTCATCTGCGTCAGAATGCGTAATGGCGTAGATCTTATTACGTATATGTCTAGGATCACTGTGTATATATTACGCCACTATGCGGAGTGAATTAAGAGTTATAACTGTGTGTGTGTGTGTGTGTGTGTGTGTGTGTGTGTGTGTGTGTGTGTGTGTGTGTTCTTTCTTTCTTTCTATTTGACCTAACCTAACCTAACCTCATACAAGTGACAAGATGAGACTAATGAGGTTGTTACGGCTCAGTGCTGTGTCGTTAACCTCAGACAATAACACTTAGTTGTCTCGTAAGGTCAAACATCAGTAAACCACAATGTTGTGTCGTGACCTTACACTATATATCTATCTATTTGACCATAATTAATGTGTACCGGTATGAGATTGAGATGAGTGATAGACAGAAAGACAGACAGACAGACAGACAGACAGACAGACAGAAAGATATTATCCCCCTCAGAGGTAGAACGACTTAGGGGCAAGAAAGTGCTTTACTACCGACACCTTATTGTGAGTTACATTAATACGCGTCTACTGCTGGGTTAGTCTTGTGAGAGAGAGAGAGAGAGAGAGAGGGAGAGAGAGAGAGAGAGAGAGAGAGAGAGAGAGAGAGAGAGAGAGAGAGAGAGAGAGAGAGAGAGAGAGAGAGAGAGAGAGAGAGAGAGAGAGAGAGGAGAGTGAAGGATAGGGGTGAATGAAGGAGAGTGAAGAAAGAAGAATGAAGGAAGGTAGAGTGGAGCAAGACAAAAACAGATAGCAGAGTCATGGATGTCGAACCAGAGAACCTTAGGACGGGAGGTGAGCGTATTACTCACTCAGCCACGGTCTTTAGCGAATTATATATATGATAATTAAACTCTACGCATCTGACGCATATTATGAAATGGAAAGATAAATAATGAAAATAAACGAAAAATAATAAAAAAGAAAAAAGAAAATTAATGAAAATATGAAAAAAATAATGTAATTCAGAAAGAAAATTAAAGAAAATGAGAAAAAAATATAAACCAGAAAGAAAAATAATGAAAATAAGAAAGAATTATACGTGGTAATAAAGAAGAGATGTGATAATTACGAACGAATAATAAGAAGAAAGAAGAAAGTGATTACAGGGAGAAGAAATAAGGAATTGTAATGAAAGAAAGAGGAAGGGAATGAGATAGTAGAAATAGTAATAAGATAAATATAAAGAGAGAGAGAGAGAAAGAGGAGGAAAAGAGACAGACACTCTGATAGACACAGACAGAAAACAAAATAGAAAGAGAGGGAGGCAGAAAAAGAGTGAATACAAAAGAAAGAGAGAGAGAGAGAGAGAGAACAAGAGACAGATAAAGAGAGAGCAAAAAAAAAAGAGAAAAAACAAAAACAAAAAGAAGAGAAAAAGGACAGGAAATTAATAAAGAGAGAGAGAGAGAGAGAGAACAGATAGAGTAAGAGAGAACGAATAAAGATAAAGAGAAAGAGAGACAGAGAAAGACGCCGCATCTTGCAATGTTAACACATAGAATCAAACAGAGTTACACTAACAAAAAGATCAACACTGATCTCTCTCTCTCTCTCTCTCTCTCTCTCTCTCTCTCTCTCTCTCTCTCAGATAATCTCAGCGTCCGTACGACTTAACTCTCTCTCTTCTCAAAAGTGATATACCAAGAATCTCCATTAAGAAGAAAAGAGGGAGTTTGGCGTTTCTTGTCTCCTTGACTTTATGAGGCCATAAAACCCACACCCGACGCTCGCAGCAGTAACAGCATCGGGCACAGCAATTCGTCAGTTTAAGTAACAGCTGAAGGAGAAGAAGTAGGCGCAGTGGAAGTAGTAAGAGGGAGGATTAGTTGATGTAGTTCCTCAGTATAAGTAACAGTATCCTCAGTAACAGCATTAGAAGCAACAGTAACAGCATCGGGCACAGCATTTCGTCAGTATAAGTAACAGCAGCAGTAACAATAACAGCAGGAGGATTAGCTGGAGTAATTACTTATTAACAGCAGCTGTACGAGAAAGGCTGATGGCATTGATTACTAGTGATGCTGTAGTGTTTGTCACAGCATTTCGTTAATAATAGCAAAGATACGGTAACGAGAGCAGCATTATTTACAGCAATTCGTCGGTATTATAAACTACAACGTCATTAATTGCAGTAATCATACCAATTCACTTAACAACAGAGACAAGATGTAACAGCAGTTGGTCACTAATACGAGCAGTTCAAACACGTACTAGTAATATTAGTGAAGATATTCCTCACAGTATTTCCTTAGTAGTAGTAGTAGTAGTAGTAGTAGTAGTAGTAGTAGTAGTAGTAGTAGTAGTAGTAGTAGTAGTAGTAGTAGTACCATGACAAATACGAAGACAACACCAAACCAATTTACCAATGAAATACTTGTACCGTAAATTAACTTAAAAGTAGCCTCAATTATCCCAATTACCTGAGATAATCCCTAATTATTCTATTGGTAGTTAGTGGCCCTGTGACGTCATCAGAGGGATAATCGTGGTCAAAATGCATTAGAGTGATTAGGAATGGTTGATGACGTAGTACCTTAATGATTACCTGTGATGTGATAGTCTAATTGTAAACAGGTGAGATGGTTCTTTACCTTAAATAATGATGTTACGGTGACGAGAGATGACAGAAGATGTATGTATGTATGTATGTATGTATGTATGTATGTATGTATGTATGTGTGTATGTATGTGTGTATGTGTGTATGTATGTATGTATGTGGTTTATGTATGTGGTTAATCACCTTCCTACTGTACAGACAAACACAGACATGTACCCAGAGTCTGTTAATCACCTTCCTACTGTACAGACAAACACAGACATGTACCCAGAGTCTGTTAATCACCTTCCTACTGTACAGACAAACACAGACATGTACCCAGAGTCTGTTAATCACCTTCCTACTGTACAGACAAACACAGACATGTACCAAGAGTCTGTTAATCACCTTCCTACTGTACAGACAAACACAGACATCGTACCCAGCATCTATGACACATCCCCTTAGAGTATAAATAACAAGGGAGGGTATTAGCTGCCCACGCCTCAGTGCAGCTCAGTAGAACATTGTCAGACATAAAGACGAGTCTATTTATTTCCTTTAAAGTTGATGAGTTTTATCTGGTTATATTTTTTTTCGGTATTTTTTTTATATTCGTTTTCTCTTTGTCGGATTATATTTTTAATTCTGTCTGTCTGTCTGTCTCTTTGTCTGTCTGTCTGTCTGTCTGTCCCCCTCCATCTTTCCCTCACATCACTCTCCCTTAACTCCCCTTACTCTCCCTCCTTCACACCCTCACGGTAACCTTCTCATATCCTACCACACTCCCTCACACTCCCCTCACTCCTCTTACTCCCTTACACACTCCCTCACACTCCCCTCACTCCTCTTACTCCCTTACACCCTCCCTCACACTCCCCTCACTCCTCTTACTCCCTTACACACTCCCTCACACTCCCCTCACTCCCTTACACACTCCCTCACACTCCCCTCACTCCTCTTACTCCCTCACACTCCCCTCACTCCTCTTACTCCCTTACACACTCCCTCACACACCCCTCACTCCTCTTACTCCCTTACACACTTCCTCACACACCCCTCACTCCTCTTACTCCCTTACACCCTCCCTCACACTCCCCTCACTCCTCTTACACACTCCCTCACACTCCCCTCACTCCTCTTACTCCCTTACACAATCCCTCACACTCCCCTCACTCCTCTTACTCCCTTACACACTCCCTCACACTCCCCTCACTCCTCTTACTCCCTTACACACTCCCTCACACTCCCCTCACTCCTCTTACTCCCTTACACACTCCCTCACACTCCCCTCACTCCTCTTACTCCCTTACACACTCCCTCACACTCCCCTCACTCCTCTTACTCCCTTACACACTCCCTCACACTCCCCTCACTCCTCTTACTCCCTTACACCCTCCCTCACACTCCCCTCACTCCTCTTACTCCCTTACACACCCCTCACTCCTCTTACTCCCTTACACACTCCCTCACACACCCCTCACTCCTCTTACTCCCTTACACACTTCCTCACACACCCCTCACTCCTCTTACTCCCTTACACCCTCCCTCACACTCCCCTCACTCCTCTTACACCCCCCCTCACACTCCCCTCACTCCTCTTACTCCCTTACACACTCCTTCACACACACCTCACTCCTCTTACTCCCTTACACCCTCCCTCACACTCCCCTCACTCCTCTTACTCCCTTACACCCTCCCTCACACTCCCCTCACTCCTCTTACTCCCTTACACACCCCTCACTCCTCTTACTCACACACACACACACACACACACACACACACACACACACACACACACACACACACACACAAACAGGTCACATCCCAGCTATAATAAGCCTCTTTATATTCTAAGATACTTGTTGCATTAAGATCCACCCTGCAGCTCCTTTGATCACCCTAACAGACAGACAGACAGACTTAGGTATTCGGTTGGGTCTTACGGCGGTGCGGGGTTTAAATGGGTATTATTATTATTATTATTATTATTTTCGTTATTATTATTACTATTTTTTATGTTATTTGATATGGTAATAACAATAAAAACATCGCTATCTAAAAAAAAACTCCCTTTTAAAATTAGTCATCTTACAAAAATCTAAACATTCTTTTAAGTCGGGTTTTGGCTGCGCTGCCCGGTACAAATATTTACTTGTTGACTGGCAAGGCTCCGGGTCCGTTTATAATGTAAATCGTCAAAGTCTGGTTCACATCAAACACCACTGCCGGAAACTGAGATTTTTCTGTTTTCTTGGCCAAATTTCCTGTTTAATGAAAATTTCTCATGTGGGGCGCGCAGCTGAGCCCAGGCCAGGCGGGAAGTAGAAAAATGGTGAGAAAAAAAAGATGGTGAGTGTAGTGAGTATGTGAGGGAGTGTGTGAGGGAGTAAGAGGAGTGAGGGGAGTGTGAGGGAGGGTGTAAGAGGAGTAAGAGGAGTGAGGGGTGTGTGAGGGAGTAAGAGGACTGAGGGGAGTGTGAGGGAGGGTGTAAGGGAGTAAGAGGACTGAGGGGAGTGTGAGGGAGGGTGTAAGAGGAGTAAGAGGAGTGAGGGGAGTGTGAGGGAGGGTGTAAGGGAGTAAGAAGAGTGAGGGGAGTGTGAGGGAGTAAGAGGACTGAGGGGAGTGTGAGGGAGTGTGTAAGGGAGTAAGAGGAGTGAGGGGAGTGTGAGGGAGTGTGTAAGGGAGTAAGAGGAGTGAGGGGTGTGTGAGGGAGTGTGTAAGGGAGTAAGAGGAGTGAGGGGAGTGTGAGGGAGGGTGTAAGGGAGTAAGAAGAGTGAGGGGAGTGTGAGGGAGTAAGAGGACTGAGGGGAGTGTGAGGGAGGGTGTAAGGGAGTAAGAGGACTGAGGGGAGTGTGAGGGTGGGTGTAAGAGGAGTAAGAGGAGTGAGGGGAGTGTGAGGGAGGGTGTAAGGGAGTAAGAAGAGTGAGGGGAGTGTGAGGGAGTAAGAGGACTGAGGGGAGTGTGAGGGAGGGTGTAAGGGAGTAAGAGGACTGAGGGGAGTGTGAGGGAGGGTGTAAGGGAGTAAGAGGAGTGAGGGGAGTGTGAAGGAGTGTGTAAGGGAGTAAGAGGAGTGAGGGGAGTGTGAGGGAGTGTGTAAGGGAGTAAGAGGAGTGAGGGGAGTGTGAGGGAGTGTGTAAGGGAGTAAGAGGAGTGAGGGGTGTGTGAGGGAGTGTGTAAGGGAGTAAGAGGAGTGAGGGGAGTGTGAGGGAGGGTGTAAGGGAGTAAGAGGAGTGAGGGGAGTGTGAAGGAGTGTGTAAGGGAGTAAGAGGAGTGAGGGGAGTGTGAGGGAGGGTGTAAGGGAGTAAGAGGAGTGAGGGGAGTGTGAGGGAGTGTGTAAGGGAGTAAGAGGAGTGAGGGGAGTGTGAGGGAGGGTGTAAGGGAGTAAGAGGAGTGAGGGGAGTGTGAGGGAGTGTGTAAGGGAGTAAGAGGAGTGAGGGGTGTGTGAGGGAGTGTGTAAGGGAGTAAGAGGAGTGAGGGGAGTGTGAGGGAGGGTGTAAGGGAGTAAGAGGAGTGAGGGGAGTGTGAGGGAGTGTGTAAGGGAGTAAGAGGAGTGAGGGGAGTGTGAGGGAGTGTGTAAGGGAGTAAGAGGAGTGAGGGGAGTGTGAGGGAGGGTGTAAGGGAGTAAGAGGAGTGAGGTGTGTGTGAGGGAGTGTGTAAGGGAGTAAGAGGAGTGAGGGGAGTGTGAGGGAGGGTGTAAGAGGAGTAAGAGGAGTGAGGGGAGTGTGAGGGAGTGTGTAAGAGGAGTGAGGGGAGTGTGAGGGAGGGTGTAAGGGAGTAAGAGGAGTGAGGGGTGTGTGAGGGAGTGTGTAAGGGAGTAAGAGGAGTGAGGGGAGTGTGAGGGAGGGTGTAAGAGGAGTAAGAGGAGTGAGGGGAGTGTGAGGGAGTAAGAGGACTGAGGGGAGTGTGAGGGAGGGTGTAAGGGAGTAAGAGGAGTGAGGGGTGTGTGAGGGAGTGTGTAAGGGAGTAAGAGGAGTGAGGGGTGTGTGAGGGAGTGTGTAAGGGAGTAAGAGGAGTGAGGGGAGTGTGAGGGAGGGTGTAAGGGAGTAAGAGGAGTGAGGGGAGTGTGAGGGAGGGTGTAAGGGAGTAAGAGGAGTGAGGGGAGTGTGAGGGAGGGTGTAAGGGAGTAAGAGGAGTGAGGGGAGTGTGAGGGAGGGTGTAAGGGAGTAAGAGGAGTGAGGGGAGTGTGAGGGAGTGTGTAAGGGAGTAAGAGGAGTGAGGGGAGTGTGTAAGGGAGTAAGAGGAGTGAGGGGGGTGTGAGGGAGTGTGTAAGGGAGTAAGAGGAGTGAGGGGTGTGTAAGGGAGTGTGTAAGGGAGTAAGAGGAGTGAGGGGAGTGTGAGGGAGTGTGTAAGGGAGTAAGAGGAGTGAGGGGAGTGTGAGGGAGGGTGTAAGAGGAGTAAGAGGAGTGAGGGGAGTGTAGGGAGGGTGTAAGAGGAGTAAGAGGAGTGAGGGGAGTGTGAGGGAGTAAGAGGACTGAGGGGTGTGTGAGGGAGTGTGTAAGGGAGTAAGAGGAGTGAGGGGAGTGTGAGGGAGTGTGTAAGGGAGTAAGAGGAGTGAGGGGTGTGTGAGGGAGTGTGTAAGGGAGAAAGAGGACTGAGGGGAGTGTGAGGGAGGGTGTAAGGGAGTAAGAGGAGTGAGGGGAGTGTGAGGGAGGGTGTAAGGGAGTAAGAGGAGTGAGGGGAGTGTGAGGGAGTGTGTAAGGGAGTAAGAGGAGTGAGGGGAGTGTGAGGGAGGGTGTAAGAGGAGTAAGAGGAGTGAGGGGAGTGTGAGGGAGGGTGTAAGGGAGTAAGAGGAGTGAGGGGAGTGTGAGGGAGTGTGTAAGGGAGTAAGAGGAGTGAGGGGAGTGTGAAGGAGTGTGTAAGGGAGTAAGAGGAGTGAGGGGTGTGTGAGGGAGTGTGTAAGGGAGTAAGAGGAGTGAGGGGTGTGTAAGGGAGTAAGAGGAGTGAGGGGAGTGTGAGGGAGTGTGTAAGGGAGTAAGAGGAGTGAGGGGAGTGTGAGGGAGGGTGTAAGGGAGTAAGAGGAGTGAGGGAGTGTGAGGGAGTGTGTAAGGGAGTAAGAGGAGTGAGGGGTGTGTGAGGGAGTGTGTAAGGGAGTAAGAGGAGTGAGGGGAGTGTGAGGGAGGGTGTAAGGGAGTAAGAGGAGTGAGGGGAGTGTGAGGGAGTGTGTAAGGGAGTAAGAGGAGTGAGGGGAGTGTGAGGGAGGGTGTAAGGGAGTAAGAGGAGTGAGGGGAGTGTGAGGGAGGGTGTAAGGGAGTAAGAGGAGTGAGGGGTGTGTGAGGGAGTGTGTAAGGGAGTAAGAGGAGTGAGGGGAGTGTGAGGGAGTGTGTAAGGGAGTAAGAGGAGTGAGTGAGAGGAGTGTGAGGGAGTGTGTAAGGGAGTAAGAGGAGTGAGGGGAGTGTGAGGGAGGGTGTAAGGGAGTAAGAGGAGTGAGGGGAGTGTGAGGGAGTGTGTAAGGGAGTAAGAGGAGTGAGGGGAGTGTGAGGGAGTGTGTAAGGGAGTAAGAGGAGTGAGGGGAGTGTGAGGGAGTGTGTAAGGGAGAAAGAGGAGTGAGGGGAGTGTGAGGGAGTGTGTAAGGGAGTAAGAGGAGTGAGGGGAGTGTGAGGGAGGGTGTAAGGGAGTAAGAGGAGTGAGGTGTGTGTGAGGGAGTGTGTAAGGGAGTAAGAGGAGTGTGTGTGTGTGTGTGTGAGTTAGTATTATTAGTATTATTATTATCATTATTATTATCATCATCATCATCATCATCACTATCATTATTATCACTATCATCATTATTATCGTCATCATCATCATCATCATCATCTGGACTCACACAACTGATAAATGATAACATATAATATCAACAGATACACAAACTCATCACATGACCACCAAACTCACATGAGAATTCCTCTTGGGTTGAGAAATATGGAAACTTCACCCACAATATTATAAGTTAGTTCACATTTTTTCCATTCAAGTTGTTTATATTTTTGCAAACTTTCTGATGAGATTTGTTTTTTTTTTTGCAGTGTCTGTCTGTCTGTTTGTCTGTCTGTCTGTCTGTCTGTCTCTCTCTGTTTTCTATCTATAACTCTCTCCCTCTCAAACAAACACAAACAAACACACCCACATATAAAAACACACACAAGAAAATAAGGTGGAAAAAAAAAAAACAGACTCGGTCCCAAATTAAACTTACGTGACCTAATTCTTGACTTAATAAAGCGTAGTAATAAGAGTTAATTCCAACCGTTGCCTTCCTCGTATTAATTCCCAGCGCCTCTCAGGGAGCACACACACACACACACACACACACACACACACACACACACACACACACACACACACACACACACACACACACTTACAGGGTATACTGCTTTAATTCCAAAACAAACATCAAATTACCACATACAAATAACGAAATTAAACCCCAGAAAATAACGAACAGAGAAAGAGACATAAAAAATGATAACAAAATAGAGAAATAAACGCATAAATAAACAGGATTAATAGAGAATGAGATACAAATAAATAGAAAGAAATAGTAAACATATGAAAAGAAAAGAAATAGGAAAAAAAACTAGAAAAAAAAAAAAAAAAAAAATAATATAATTCAGTATCAAACATTATTTTGTGCATAACGTAAAGATAATTATTATATATACCGAAGGACACGGGACTGACACGTATCCAGACACGGTTATCTCTCCCCAAGGATACGTTTCCGCATTTCCCTCCCCTACTCACCCCACCCCACCTCTCTGTGCTAAGGGGACATGTGTTCAGATGGAAGCAGATATCCGGGGTGATTATTTTGATGGTGTGCTGGGGAGAAGGTGTGTCAGGGTGTGTGTCTGGGGAGGAAAGGAGGGGAGGTATACATCTGGGGAGGATACTTACTCCCTCACCCATTCCCTCCCTCTCTCCCTCGCTCCCTCACAAGACAGACAGACACCAATTGCTCCAAGCAGCGGTAGGCTCAAGGAAGATCACCCAAGGAAGGTCTTCACTAACTACGAAGTCCTGCAGTGATCCTTATGCTTCACACACACACACACACACACACACACACACACACACACACACACACACACACACACAGATAGAAGGAGTGTTTGGCTGTAACGTGGGTTTATATCTTGTGTGTGTGTGTGTGTGTGTGTGTGTGTGTGTGTGTGTGTGTGTGTGTTCATGGAAGGGTAGGGAGTGGAGAGAGAAGGATAGTTTAGGAAGGGAAAGAGGGAAGAAGAGAGGGAAGGGGAGAAGGAGGAACGAGAGAAGGAAAGAGGGAAGGGGAGAAGGAACGAGGGAAGGAGGAAGATAGGAAGGCTAGAATGGCGAGACAAAGGGAGGGAGGAAGAAGGGACGAAGGTTGGAGGAAGAGAGGGAGGGAGGGAGGGAGGGAGGGAGGTGATGGAGAGAGGGAGGGAGGGCGGGAGGGAGAGAGGAAGGGAGGAAGGGAGAGAGGGAGAGAGGGAGGAAGAGAGGGAGGGAGAGAGGGAGGGAGGAAGGGAGGGAGGAAGGGAGGGAGGGAGGGAGGTGATGGAGAGAGGGAGGGAGGGCGGGAGGGAGAGAGGAAGGGAGGAAGGGAGAGAGGGAGAGAGGGAGGAAGAGAGGGAGGGAGAGAGGAGGGAGGGAGGGAGAGAGGAAGGGAGGGAGGGAGGGAGGGAGGGAGGGAGGAAGGGAGGGAGAGAGGAAGGGAAGAAGGGAGGGAGAGAGGAAGGAAGGGAGGGAGGGAGGGAGGAAGGAAGGGAGGGAGAGTAATATTAGACAACATGAGGTCAACTGAATGTGCTGTGTACATTTATTACTTGTCCGAGGAGCTAATAACATCTTCTTCTTCTTCTTCTTCTTCTTCTTCTTCTTCTTCAACATCATGTACTTAGGTTCGTAGGTAGAGAGAGAGAGAGAGAGAGAGAGAGAGAGAGAGAGAGAGAGAGAGAGAGAGAGAGAGAGAGAGAGAGAGAGAATACGAATACACCAGGTGGTCATGTGGCGATACTAGCGCTGATGGATAGTAGGTAATTAGGTATAATTATTGCTCTCTCTCTCTCTCTCTCTCTCTCTCTCTCTCTCTCTCTCTCTCTCTCTCTCTTTCCACTCTCTCTCTTCCCACTCTCTCTCCCTCCTAACCCCTCTTCCTTCTCCTCCCGTTTTCCCCCACTCAGTCCCTCCTCTCTCCACCTCCTCCCTTTCTCTTCTCCTCACCTCCCGTCTAAACATGATATGTGTACTAATGCCATCCTCCTCCTCCTCCTCCTACCCCCTCCTACCCCACTCCTCTTCCTCCCTCCCCCTCCAACCCCACTCCTCTTCTCCCCTCCCCCCTCCCCCCTCCCCCCTCCTCCTCTCCCCCTCCCCCCCTCCTCCTCTTCCCCCCTCCTCTACAGTGCTCTTGTAGGCCTAAAGAACACTGCATTATTTTGCTGTAGGGTAAAAATTAGCTTAGCTTTGATTATAGTTTAAGGTATAAAGATAAATAGAGAGCCATACAGACAGAGAGCCATACAGACAGAGAGCCATACAGACAGAGAGCCATACAGAGAGCCATACAGACAGAGCCATACAGACAGAGAAACATACAGAGCCATACAGACAGAGAGCCATACAGACAGAGAGCCATACAGACAGAGAGCCATACAGACAGAGAGCCATACAGAGAGAGCCATACAGACAGAGCCATACAGACAGAGAGCCATACAGATAGAGAGCCATACAGATAGAGAGCCATGCAGACAGAGAGCCATACAGAGAGAGCCATACAGACAGAGAGCCACACAGACAGAGAGCCATACAGACAGAGAGCCATACAGAGAGCCATACAGACAGAGAGCCATACAGACAGAGAGCCATACAGACAGAGAGCCATACAGACAGCCATACAGACAGAGAGCCATACAGACAGAGAGCCATACAGACAGAGAACCATACAGAGCCATACAGACAGAGAGCCATACAGAGAGAGCCATACAGACAGAGAGCCACACAGACAGAGAGCCATACAGACAGAGAGCCATACAGACAGAGCCATACAGACAGAGAGCCATACAGACAGAGAGCCATACAGACAGAGCCATACAGAGAGAGCCATACAGACAGAGAGCCACACAGACAGAGAGCCATACAGACAGAGAGCCATAGAGAGCCAAACAGACAGAGAGCCATACAGAGAGAGAGCCATACAGAGAGCCATACAGAGAGAGCCATACAGACAGAGAGCCACACAGACAGAGAGCCATACAGACAGAGAGCCATACAGACAGAGCCATACAGACAGAGAGCCATACAGACAGAGAGCCATACAGACAGAGAGCCATACAGACAGAGAACCATACAGACAGAGAGCCATACAGACAGAGAGCCATACAGACAGAGCCATACAGACAGAGAACCATACAGACAGAGAGCCATACAGACAGAGAGCCATACAGACAGAGAGTCATACAGACAGAGAGCCATACAGAGAGCCATACAGACAGAGCCATACAGATAGAGAGCCATACAGACAGATATACAGACAGACAGACAGACAGACATAAAAACATACACAGAGACAAACAGGCAGGCAGACAAACAGAGACATACAGATAAATAGACAGACAGACAGACAGACAGACAGACAGACAGACAGACAGCAACAGCAGGCGATAAGTGGCGGTATACATTATACACACAGGGCCAGGAAGCTGTGAACGGCTCCTTCAGGTAAGATATTATTAATGTACAGTGACGGAACACGGGAACCTGATTAAGAATTAAGTCCTTTATCTGACTCTGTTTATGACTCTCTCTCTCTCTCTCTCTCTCTATCTCTCTCTCTCAGGAAGTCCATTTCTGGCCTAAGACTACACAAGCCTTCAAGTTTGCCTCCACGTCCAACAACTGTGTGTGTGTGTGTGTGTGTGTGTGTGTGTGTGTGTGTGTGTTTGCGTGGGTGTGTGTGTGTGTGTGTGTGTGTGTGTGTGTGTGTGTGTGTGTGTGTGTGTGTGTGTGTTTGCGTGGGTGCTTGTGTAGGTGTGTGTGTGTGTGTGTGTGTGTGTGTTTGCGTGGGTGTTTGTGTAGGTGTGTGTGTGTGTGTGTGTGTGTGTGTGTGTGTGTATGTGTGCTTGCGTGGGTGTTCGTGTAGGTGTGTGTGTGTGTGTTAGTCGGTGTATCTTTGTGGGTGTTTGTGTGTGTGTGGATGCTGCTAGTCTGTGTGTCTGTGTGGATGTTAGTCAGTGTAGCCATTTGTCTGTATGTCTGTGTGTCTATCGAAGAGACAAAAAGATCAATGAAAACAATAAAATAATTCCAAACAAATAAATTAAAACAAATACAAATATATCAGACTACACTATTTACAAAAACAATGTCGACAAAATTACCTTATTAATTAGGTTTAAAGTAGACCATTGTACAGGTAATAAATTAATGGGTTTTTCAACGTGTCATATGTCAGATGTTAATGAGATAAACACAATGTAAAATATACCCGAAATCCCATTATGGTTTATAAATAATATTCTCACTGACTAACTGACTGACTGAGAGATTTTTTCCCCTGCGAGGCTGACTAAGGGGAATTGTATACACCAGCCAGGGAGGAGACAGAGGTACAGGAAGTAGAATAACAATTGTCAAGGGAGAAATCTACGGTGGCGAGATGGAAGGAATAAGTTATGAGGGGGAGAGAGGTAGGGAAAGTGGGAGGGAGGGAGAGAGAGGGGGAGGGAAAGAGGAAGGGGGGAAAGAAGGGAGGGGGCTCACATACTGTCAAACTCAGGCAAACTCTGGTAGACGGTCAATGTTACTGTCAAGCATCAACAAAATCCGTCAATACATGAACAAGTTATTAAAGTCATCCACGAAGGAGAGACCCACGAGACGCCTTCAAGACGATACGAGGAACACTATATTAATACTGAAATAATAATAATAATAATAATAATAATAATAATAATAATAATAATAATAATAATAATAATAATAATCCGCACACTTACCTTACTGAGAAACACATATTCATCACCTCACACTGACGTAACATTTCACTCTCAAATTCTCACTTTTTATATAACTTGTCACTCTTTCTTTCACTAGGTACAATAAAAATATAATTAATTACAATAAAAATATAATTAATTACAAATGGCGCTGCTGTATTAATGTTAAAAGTTCTTAAAAGATTCACAGCTTGGGAGAAAAGTTGACAGCTCCCTTTAATAAACAAAAACTACCACTGTACCTTTATCACTTAAATGTCTTCTTATTGAGTCGTTGCCGGGGAATATATTGTCTCACAACTTCCAACGAGTATTCCTGTAGTCGATAATTACACTGAAAACTCCTTAGAGAATTTATTACCAGGTATTTATAAGGTAAATGTTCACGAAGGCGGACGGTCACTGATGACTCTTAGGTTGTGGCTGTCTGCTGGGTCAAACACATCTTTTGTCATTTAAATCACTAAGAAAATAAACACAAAAATATTTAAGAAAGTCATTGTCTCTAATGTCAAGAAAAGTGTATAGTATTTAAAATGAATAAATAATGCCGTTAAGGAATACTGACGCATAAAAACAAATATTATGAACGTTAATCCTGAGATGAGTTGGCGAGGAGGAGTGTTCCTATTTTGTAAGACTGGTCCAAATATCTATCGGTAACTTAACTTTTTCTTGCGCTTATGTAAGTATTTGTGTACATTTTTTTTTCCATTTTTAATTTAATTTAAAGTTATTGCAAAAAAAATATAACCCTTAGAGTGACAATTAAAAAAAAATTATATGACCCAACAGACAGCCATGTTAATGTACGCTTGTCTAGTATCAGTTACCGACTCCGTGAACATTTTCCTTATAAATTACCGGTGATATATACTCTGAGGAGTTTTCAATGTAATTATCAACTACAAGAATATTCGTAGGAAGTTATGAAACAATACATTCTCCCAGCAAAGACTTAGAAAGCTATATAAGTGATAAAGATACAATGCTACTGAGTGTCAACTGAAGATGCCATTGTGTGAGGCGATGACGTCACCACACCACCTGCCTGTGAGTGTTCCAACTACTTGTTAAACGTCAACACATTAACTTATTTTATTTTATTATTACTGTGATGGTAATTGTACTGAAGAAATTAACACAAGACTAGGGCAAACAAAAGCAACATTGAATTACCTAAAAGACCTAATATAAAGGGACATTAACTTTGATATGATTAAAGGCTTTATATATCAAGGACTGAAGTACAGAAAATTAAAATACTTTGGTCATAAAATAATAATGAGAGGATAATAACAGAAATATTAATGGACAAAGTTGAGGATAGGAAGGCTAGGGGAAGGCAGAGACTAGGATAGATGGATGAAATTAAAAACATTAAGGAATTAGTTAAAACAGCTCTAGAACGTTTAGAGTGGAGGACTGTGGTGGCCAACCCTGAGGACGGTATTCTGATATACTATTTAATGTATAAACTTGTATTGAAAATGTTGTATTATGTATTGATTTAGAATATTTAATTTATCAGACGTATTTTTTGTGTATTATTATTATTATTATTATTATTATTATTATTATTATTATTATTATTATTGTTATTACTATTATTATTATTATTATTATTATTATTGTTGTTATTATTATTATTATTATTATTATTATTATTATTATTTTTATTGTTGTTATTATTGTTATTATTATTATTATTATTATTATTAGTAGTAGTAGTAGTAGTAGTAGTAGTAGTTATTATTGTTGTTTTTGTTGACGTTAGGTTAATAATTATTCCAGTACTATTATTCTCTTGCACATATTTCTCTTATTGGTATTATCACGTCTTTCATGTGTGGCGTAATTACTCCGCCTTCCTTTTCTCACTCCCTCCCTCCAACTCCCACTCCCTCCTAAATACACTCTCTCAATCTCCCCTCCTACACTCCTCTTTCCCTTCCATCATCCCTTCCACCTTTCCCCCCCCCCCTCTCTCTCCCTCCCTCCCACCTTCCCTCCCCCTCTCTCTCCCTCCCTCCCACCTTCCCTCCCCCTCTCTCTCCCTCCCTCCCACCTTCCCTCCCCCTCTCTCTCCCTCCCTCCCACCTTCCCTCCCTCTCTCTCCCTCATCACTTATTCCTTCCACCTCGCCACTGTGGATTTCTCCCTTGACAATTTTTTCTCTCTCCCTCCTGTACCTCTGTCGCCTCCCTGGCTGGTGTATACAGTCGCTTCCATACATACTACAATTTCTCTACTCTCTCTCTCTCTCTCTCTCTCTCTCTCTCTCTCTCTCTCTCTCTCTCTCTCTCTCTCACCACAGCACCCCCACCACGGTACCCTTCTCCCCCCCACCACAGTACCCCCCTCCCCCCCACCACAGTACCCCCCAACCCCCCCCCCCCCGGCCATGTATCTCACTTTAGCGGGTTACACTTCCGGATTATTTCTAGCTCGGTGATTAACGCCGCCCATAAACGGGACAGTGTGCTGCCATCTGCCATCCTGGAGGTGTGGCAGTAGGAGCTGGGGAAGGAGTAGCTGTAGAAGGAGTAGTAGCAGTAGTAGTAGTAGTAGCATAGAGACGTGAAAGTAGGAGTAGCAAGGGAAGTGGCAGGGGAAGTAAGGGAAGGTAACAGGGAAAGTAGCACTGCCACTGCCACCTTCCCTTACTACCTACCATTAATTCTACTGCCACTTCCCCACCTACTGCTACTTCCCTTACTACCTACCATTAATTCTACTGCCACTTCCTCACCTCCTGCTACTTCCCCTTAATACCTACCATTAACTCTACTGCCACTTCCTAACCTACTGCCACTTCCCCTGTTACCTACCATAATAAACTAGGAAAGAATAGCCCAAAGAAACATCTAAATAAACAAATAAACTAGAAGAAAATAGCACGAATAGCAGCACCACTTCACCCACGCTCAATGTTAACAGATGTTTGCAATATGAAAAAGGAAAAGCTTTCTTCTTCACCTGCCAGACGAGGTTGGTTAAGGTTTTGTATGGAGGGAGAGAGAGAGAGAGAGAGAGAGAGAGAGAGAGAGAGAGAGAGAGAGAGAGAGAGTGTGTGTTTTAGGTTAGGTTAGGTTAAGGTTCCGTTTAAAGTACTATTGTTAGGTTAGGTTAGGTTAGGTTAAGTTAGGTTAGGTTAGGTTAGGATAGGATAGGTTAGGTTAGGTTAGGTTAGGTTAGGTTAGGTTAGGATAGGATAGGTTAGGTTAGGTTAGGTTAGGTTAGGATAGGATAGGTTAGGTTAGGTTAGGTTAGGTTAGGTTAGGTTAGGATAGGATAGGTTAGGTTAGGATAGGTTAGGTTAAGTTGTTTTATTTTATCTCATTCATAACCTGATAAATTCTCAGTCCATTTGGGGATTATTAACGACAGCTTTTGGTCACCTCTGTATCAAGACAAAACACAATTTTTACTTAAGAAAACAACCAAAAAATCCTTCCTAGAGTCACGAGTATAGTTTTTGTTTAAGAAAATTATAAACAAAGAAAAAAAGAATATTTTCCCGTAACATTTGTGTGTGAATGTGATGAAGAAAAAACTGTAAGAAAGAAAGAAAGAAAGAAAGAAAGAAAGCCACGTAAAGTTTTCTTCGCTGTTGCCGTTTTAAAGAAAAATAACAAATACGAAAGTTATGTCAAATTTATTTCTTAATTTTTTTTCTTCTAAAGTTGAATGATATTTTTTTATGTGTGTGTGTGTGTGTGTGTGTGTGTGTGTGTGTGTGTGTGTGTGTGTGTGTGTGTGTGTGTGGCAAGGAGTTTAATTTTCTGTAAAATTATTGGGATAATTGTTTATTTTTTGCGAGTTTAATCTGATAATATTGACAATTACTTTTTCTTTGGGAATAAACACACACACACACACACACACACACACACACACACACACACACACACACACACACACACACACACACTTTCTCTTTCTCTTTTTCTCTCTCTCTTTCCCTTTGTATTTGTCTCTTTCTAACATTGTATCACTTTCTCTATCAAATATTCTCTCTCTCTCTCTCTCTCTCTCTCTCTCTCTCTCTCTCTCTCTCTCTCTCTCTCTCTCTCTCTCACCCTCCCCCAACCAACCGCTTACGGCCCAAATTTCTACACTCAACAAAAGATTTCTAAGTCGCTAAGAGTTCAGGAAAATCAGTTTGGTCGCCTCATGAATATATAATTTACAGATTGGGTCAACACAAGTTTGTCCTGATTCATAGTTTTTTTTTTGTCATTCATTTATTTATTTTATATTTTTTTTATTGTACTGTCACGCACAGGTTTGTCCCAATTCGATTTTTTTTCTTTTTTTTCTTTCTTTTTTCTTTCTTTCTTTCTTTCTTTCTTTCTTTTTTCTCTCTTTCTTTCTCTCTTTCTTTCTTTTTTCTTTCTTTCTTTCTTTTTTCTCTTTCTTTCTTTCTTTCTTTCTTTCTTTCTTTCACTGCCACACCTGGTTAATTTACCTTAACATTAACCATGTGACTTATTACTAACCTAATCTAATATAGCTAAGTTTAATCTAATCTAACCTAACCTAATCTAATCTACTCTAATCTAACTTAATTAACCTAACCTAATCTAACCTACTTAACCTAACCTAACCTAACCGAACCTTCAGGCGATCCGACAGTGGAAATATGGAGGGAGACACGATTGTATTTTATAATGTGTGTGTGTGTGTGTGTTTGTGTGTATGTGTGTGTGTGTGTGTTTGTGTGTGTGTGTGTGTGTGTGTGTGTGTGTGTGTGTGTGTTTGTGGGTTGGTTGTATGTATTTTGGTAATATGTAGAGAGATAGAGAGGAATATTGATAAGTGTAAGGGGAGAGAGAGAGAGAGAGAGAGAGAGAGAGAGAGAGAGAGAGAGAGAGAGAGAGAGAGAGAGAGAGCAAGAATGAATAAAAAAGGACAGACAGAGAGACAAACAGAATCAAACAAACAAAAAAGAAAGAAACAGAGAGGGAGAGGGGAAACACACACACACACACACACACACACACACACACACACACACACACACTGAGCACCTCCCTGGCATCCATGGGTACACCTCCACTCATCATGGCCCTCCTGGCACCCCACTGCCACCCAATTTGGCACCCCCTACTGCTACAATTTGGCACCCACTGATACCATTTCTTTCACATCCCTGGCACCATTCCTAGCACCCTCCTGATACTATACTGGCACCCTTCCTGACACTACCTGACACCACTCTTTGCACTGCTCTGGCACTCAATTAATACCCAGACACTTCCCGACCACCGCCATGGCACCATCCTAGCATCACCATGGCACCATCCTAGCACCACCATGGCACCATCCTAGCACCACCATGGCACCATCCTAGCACCACCATGGCACCATCCTAGCACCACCATGGCACCATCCTAGCACCACCATGGCACCATCCTAGCACCACCATGGCACCATCCTAGCACCACCATGGCACCATCCTAGTACCACCATGGCACTATCCTAGCACCACCATGGCACCATCCTAGCACCACCCTGGCACCATCCTAGCACCACCATGGCACCATCCTAGCACCACCATGGCACCATCCCAGCACCACCATGGCACCATCCTCGCACCACCATGGCACCATCCTAGCACCACCATGGCACCATCCTCGCACCACCATGGCACCATCCTCGCACCACCATGGCACCATCCTAGCACCACCATGGCACCATCCTAGCACCACCATGGCACCATCCTAGCACCACCATGGCACCATCCTCGCACCACCATGGCACCATCCTAGCACCACCATGGCACCATCCTAGCACCACCATGGCACCATCCTAGCACCACCATGGCACCATCCTAGCACCACCATGGCACCATCCTCGCACCACCATGGCACCATCCTAGCACCACCATGGCACCATCCTATCACCACCATGGCACCATCCCAGCACCACCATGGCACCGTCCTCGCACCACCATGGCACCATCCTAGCACCACCATGGCACCATCCTCGCACCACCATGGCACCATCCTAGCACCACCATGGCACCATCCTAGCACCACCATGGCACCATCCTCGCACCACCATGGCACCATCCTAGCACCACCATGGCACCATCCTATCACCACCATGGCACCATCCCAGCACCACCATGGCACCGTCCTCGCACCACCATGGCACCATCCTAGCACCACCATGGCACCATCCTCGCACCACCATGGCACCATCCTCGCACCACCATGGTACCATCCTAGCATCACCGTGGCACCATCCTAGCACCACCATGGCACCATCCTAGCACCACCATGGC
>CAUDMG010000256.1:322500-367500 GCA_958450375.1 Homarus gammarus
TTGAGTGTTTAGTGAGTGTTTGTTGAGTGTTTGTTGAGTGTTTGTTGAGTGTTTAGTGAGTGTTTGTTGAGTGTTTGTTGAGTGTTTGTTGAGTGTTTGTTGAGTGTTTGTTGAGTGTTTAGTGAGTGTTTGTTGAGTGTTTAGTGAGTGTTTGTTGAGTGTTTAGTGAGTGTATAGTATAGTGAGCGTATAGTTAATGTTTAGGTAGTGTTTAGTTAATGTTTAGGTAGTGTTTAGTTAATAATAAAGAGCCGGGGGGGGGGGGGAGGTTTAATGTGTGCTGTGAAGGTTTAAAGGAAAACATGTGGCTGGTAGAGAGTTGTTGAACACTACTATAGGCGACCTGATCCTACCTGACGGTGCTTATATCTGTCCCCTCCTCTCTCACTACTGCTCCTCCTCTTCCTCCATTCACTCGTTCCTCCTGCTTGCCCCCTCCTCCTTCCCTCCCTCCCTCCTTCCCCCCTCCATCCTTCCCTCCCTCCCTCCCTCCCTCCCTCCTTCCCCCCTCCCTCCTTCCCTCCCTCCCTCCCTCCCTCCCGCCCTCCCTTCCTCTCTCCCTCCCTCCCTCCCTCCCTCCCTCCCTCCCTCCCTCCCTCCTTCCCTCCCTCCCTCCCTCCTTCCCTCCCTCCCTCCCTCCCTCCCTTCCTCCCTCCTTCCCTCTCTCCCTCCCTCCCTCCCTCCCTCCCTCCTTCCCTCTCTCCCTCCCTTCCTCTCCTCCTTCCCTTCCTCCCTCCTTCCCTTCCTCCCTCCCTCCCTCCCTCCCTCCCTCCTTTTCCTCCCTCTTCCTCAACTCACCCTCCTCCTCCACCCCCTTCTCCCCTTCCTCCACTCACTGCCCTCTTGCCCTCCTCCTTCTCCTCCATTCAACCCCTCTCTCCCTCCCTGCACTCCCTCCCCCCCCCCTCCTCCACCCGCCCCCCTTCATCCTCCCCCCCCCTCCAGGGTATCTCGACCACTCTTCCCTTGAGAATGATGGCAACATTTCCTCTACCTTGAAACGGATTTTCCTCCAGGGTAAACACGAAGTTGATACTGCATCATATATGTGTGTGTGTGTGTCCTTAGAGCGAGAACCTGTGTCTTTAGAGCGAGAACCTGTGTCTTTAGAGCGAGAACCTGTGTCTTTAAAAACATAAGAGACAGACACAAACATAGATACAGAGACAGAGACAGACAGAAATAAACGAGAGACTATTGTAGTAACTAATATAATATGTGGCTTTAAAGAGAGAGAGAGAGAGAGAGAGAGAGATAAAAAACGGAAAAACACACACACACACACACACACACACACACACACACACACACACACACACACACACACACACACACACACACACACACACACACACACACACACATACACACACACACTCTCCTTGCCCTAAGGAAAAAAATATCTCCTTTTACAAAACTAAAACTCCATTTGTGAGTAACACGACACTGACCCCTGGATGTGGCACTCAATCTCCCCCTCCTTGGTGCCACGGTGTCACTGAGGGCTGGGTGGGAGAGTGCCACAGTGGAGGGTATTGGACGATGGTGGTATGTTAGGTTAGGTTAGGTCTGAGAGTTAATGTTATGCTGGGGATAGTTTGTCTTTCCAACCTTACACACGTAGGAGACGACATTACGTTCACGCACATAATCCTTGAACTTAGTGTCTATCTATCTATCTATCTATCTATCTAACACTTTCGGTCAATCTGTCTTTGTCTGTCTGTCTTTCTTTGTAGGTCCCTCACCTCCCTACACTATGAGGTAGAAGGTTCTCTCACCTCCCTACACTGTGAGGTAGAAGGTTCTCTCACCTCCCTACACTGTGAGGTAGAAGGTTCTCTCACCTCCCTACACTGTGAGGTAGAAGGTTCTCTCACCTCCCTACACTGTGAGGTAGAAGGTTCTCTCACCTCCCTACACTGTGAGGTAGAAGGTTCTCTCACCTCCCTACACTGTGAGGCAGAAGGTTCTCTCACCTCCCTACACTGTGCACTACCCACAGTATCTTCTCAACCTGGATATTTTCCTACCTCACTTTACATAACCCGTATAAAGTTTAACCCTGTCAAAATTATACTACGAGTATATCCGTGTTATTATAGGTATATTTATAGGTATGTAAGGTAATGGTATAACTTTTTATTTGTAGGTGACTTATTTTATATATATTTTTATAAGTTTCCAATTGATACCTTGTTGAAAGTATGTATGTTTTTCCTATATAAGATTATGATATATGACTTGTATTTATTTCGTGTTAATATGTGAAGTAAACGTTTGTGTTAAAGTGTTTGTTGCGTTATACAGTATGTCACCAGTGTTATTCCCTGTTAATATACTTGTGTTAGTGTGTGTCATACACGGTTTCCTGTTAGTGAGTAAACGTTGTGTATGTTGTGCGTTATACAGTATGTCACCAGTGTTATTCCCTGTTAATATGTGAGGTAAACGTTTGTGTTAAAGTGTTTGTTGCGTTATACAGTATGTCACCAGTGTTATTCCCTGTTAATATGTGAGTAAACGTTTGTGTTAAAGTGTTTGTTGCGTTATACAGTATGTCACCAGTGTTATTCCCTGTTAATATGTGAGGTAAACGTTTGTGTTAAAGTGTTTGTTGCGTTATACAGTATGTCACCAGTGTTATTCCCTGTTAATATGTGAGGTAAACGTTTGTGTTAAAGTGTTTGTTGCGTTATACAGTATGTCACCAGTGTTATTCCCTGTTAATATGTGAGGTAAACGTTTGTGTTAAAGTGTTTGTTGCGTTATACAGTATGTCACCAGTGTTATTCCCTGTTAATATGTGAGGTAAACGTTTGTGTTAAAGTGTTTGTTGCGTTATACAGTATGTCACCAGTGTTATTCCCTGTTAATATGTGAGGTAAACGTTTGTGTTAAAGTGTTTGTTGCGTTATACAGTATGTCACCAGTTGTGGATTATTCTAGTACTAAACATTTTTGTACTTTTTGCATTTAAAATATGTGGCGTTAAAATGTATATTAAAAGCGTGGTAAATATTTTTGTACCTGTAAAGGGTAGTTGAATATTTGTTTAATTTTATACAAGTGTGAGATCATGCTGCTATATGGTATGTATGTATGTATGTATGTATGTATGTATGTATGTATGTATAGTGAAAGTAAATCATATATGTAATAGGGGTTTTTGGGTTAGGTTAGGTTAGGTTTGAGTAAGATTGTGTTTTGCAATATGGCAATGGTTTTCACATTCGTCTACGAGAAACAAAGCTTCATGTCCGTATAGATCTCCGAGACTTAGTGATTTTGAGAATGTTTCAGATATATATTACGACTGTTTCATATGTACTAAGACTACAAGTTCAAAGGTCACCCAGAATAATCCATCCTCGGTCACTGTGATGTTGACATATAAGGTCAAAGGTCATTTAATAGTAACCCCATCCTAGAGCATTAGTAGATTGTTTTGTTAATTCTGTGGGTAAAGCAAGTTGGAAAGACAACTCACAGTCTTCACAAGAATTACATCTATTGTTTCATTGGAATTCGAAGGTTCACAGAGTTCGAAGCCTCATACAATTCGAAGCCTCACAGTATTCAAAGCACCACAGAATTCGATGCCTTGCAGTAATTCGAATTCTCGTGTTTAATCAAATTCGAAGCTTCACGGATTTTGAAAAATTCACAGATATCGGAGGCCCAATAGTGATCCCCGCTACCTATCACGTTCAAACAAAAACCAATACAGTAGTTGTACTTACTTAACAAATGGAAGTGCTCTCTTTAGTCTCATATTTGTGAGACTCAAACTCTAAAGCCATTATAATTAACAAAAATCTCTCTCTCTCTCTCTGTCTGTCTGTCTGTCTGCCTGTCTGTCTGTCTCTCTCTCTCTCTCTCTCTCTCTCTCTCTCTCTCTCTCTCTCTCTCTGATCACTGAAACTGCCGCCGCTACAGTAAGGAATGAAAACTTGTGGAAAAAAAAAACGTTACGCGATTGATATTCTCTTTGTGAGTGGACGAACATGACGGCTGCTTTCTGTCAAACACCCGCCAGTTGGGTAGTGTTTTGTTCTGAGTTTTTGTTGGTGTATGAAGAGCTTGAAGCACAGGTAAAGGTATGTATTGATAGAGAGATATAACAAACCGTATTGGCTGTGTACCATCAGAGCTTAAGCAGTTTGGTTTAGCTGGGTTTGGTCTGGTCTGGTCTGGTCTGGTCTGGTTAAGGGCAATAGACCAAGAGATATCTCAAAGCTGATGATAAACAACCAGGCCTCTATACTTTAAGCAATTGTTGTACTTTTTATGACAATTTCCCATAAGAATATCTGTACTTGGACTGTACCCCAGATGGTTAGACACGAGAAACAGTGATAATTATTAGCTTAACCCTAACACCAGGTTCTCCGTCTAACACACCTTTTTCACACCCATTTTACGTTTCTTGAACATCTCTTTACTCCCGCCTTCATTATTTCTAAACCATGTAACGGCCGTATTGTTTTATTTTTTTGTATTTTTTCTATTGAATATCATAGCTTCAAGTCTCTTCTTCAATCCTTTAATTTGATTTTACTACTACTACTTTTTTTTTCCAATGGCCTCCAGCCTCCCCTAATAGCCACACCTTCGCCGCCATTTTGTTCCCTTAAAATTAAATATTCTAATACATAAGAAGCTATCCTATCGGTGTTAAATTAGTTGAGCCGCAGATCTATGCGGCATTCAGTGACTGTTGCCTCATAGTCAGTATCTGCAACTGTTGTCGGCTTTGGAGCCGATGCTCTGGTTCCCCTGAGGCAGAGCAAAGCAAACCTAAGGAGAGAGAAGGACAGTCGACATCTCATCCAGGCTGTAACATAACTTCTGGGCTGCTGCTTCTGTTCGGATAGCACCTCCGCTAGTCTGGCGTAGAAGCATCTTGCACTTGGTCCCATCCCACCGGAGGTTGTGAACACCAGAGGAGTGAAGCTGCCTTGATCAACGTTCTGAATTCTCTCCCCGTATGCCCTTCTCTTGTCGTTCTCGTTCCTCCTGTGTGCAGCATCGAGATCTAAGTTACGGTGACATGCGGCCATGGGATAAAAAATCCTGATGTTGAAGAAGGCTCGCTGTCCCCGCGTCCAGAATCCTCGAGCATTGACGTCAACACGGGCTTCGTTGGATGTGTTTGAAGTCCTATGTTGGAAATTCTCACTGTCCAATGGAAAGAAGGTTGGTTCTACCCTGACATCACGGCAGATTTCCTTCAAGATATTTGCTGTGAGATCCCTTACCTCGTCATGCCTCATGTATATGAAGCCTCCTTTCTTGCACACCATGGCGTGATCGACGTCATGGGAAGAGCCACACACGCATTGGGGGGGCAAACCTTCTACTGGCCTGCCGTACCGTACAGCATTGGCATCTGTAAGTTCTTGTTTATTGAGTATATAGTAAACACCAAGGCTCTAAGAGGTGATACCATCATAGAGTCAACTGAGGGAACAACGCAGGGGGGCCCTTTGCAATGGCAATGTACGCAATAGGCCTATCCGGTCTTAACCGACATCCGAACTTCCTGATGAACAGTAAAGCCTTGAAGATTTCCCTGTGATGATGTTACATAATGTTAGCTCGAGGGCGTGTGCAGGTGGTGACTGTCAGGTGCGTGTACATGTGTGTGTGTGTGTGTGTGTGTGTGTGTGTGTGTGTGTGTGTTTTGAATATTCTTCGAAATTAAATATCTTGAGGAACCAATGAAAGGGATTTTGACCACACACACTCACACACACACTCACACACACACACACACACACACGTCACTCTCAATTTTCTTCAGAATTCGGAAAATATACAGGAAGGAAAAGTTTGTGTTTCTTTTTGATCGCACTTAAAGATTTTGGTCTCGTTAATGTTGCGTCACTTAATGTTGTGTCACTTAATATTGTGTCACTTAATGTTGCGTCACTTAACGTTGTGTCACTTAATGTTGTGTCACTTAATATTGTGTCACTTAATGTTGCGTCACTTAATTTTGTGTCACTTAATGTTGAATCACTTAATGTTGTGTCACTTAATGTTGTGTCACTTAATGTTGTGTCACTTAATGTTGTGTCACTTAACGTTGCGTCACTTAATGTTGTGTCACTTAATGTTGTGTCACTTAATGTTGTGTCACTTAATGTTGCGTCACTTAACGTTGTGTCACTTAACGTTGTGTCACTTAATGTTGTGTCACTTAATGTTGTGTCACTTAATGTTGTGTCACTTAATGTTATGTCACTTAATATTGTGTCACTTAATGTTGTGTCACTTAATATTGTGTCACTTACTGATCTAATGTCACTAGTTAGTTGACCTTGTCTTTTCCTTTTTTTTCTGTGTCTCTTCCTTCATCTCTCTCTCTCTCTCTCTCTCTCTCTCTCTCTCTCTCTCTCTCTCTCTCTCTCTCTCTCTCTCTCTCTCTCTCTCTCTCTCTCTCTCTCTCTCAATACTACAGAGACACGGCCGACTGTACAATGTTCGACACCAATTATTGTAAAGGCCTTCGTGTTCTGTTAAAAGCTATGCCCAGTGGCTGCCTCCTCGCTATCCCATGCCAACGGTAACAACAGAGGTATTGAGGCCAGCAACAGTAACGGTAACGATAATGATGACAGTAACAGTAACGGTAATGGTGAGAGTAACAGTAACGGTAATAGTGACTGTAACGGTAATGGTGAGAGTAACAGTAACGGTAATAGTAAGCATCAGGAAAGTAACAGTAATAGTGTGTATGTATAATAATAATAATAATAATAATAATAATAATAATAATAATAATAATAATAATAATAATAATAATAATAATAACATCCACGCCTTTAATATATACAATTGATATACGCGGTACAGCAGCACATCAAGAGGAGAGAGAAAGAGGCTCATTTAACACAGTAACTTCAACATGGTAATAATACACAGGTGAGATCAACAAGGAGTCAACACACAGGTTACCTACGAGTTGTTGATTTTATACACTAGTTGGGATGATGAGGCTGTTGTTATAGTGATGTGTGTGTGTCGAGCCTTATAGAACTTGATGATTTAAAACAAGAACTGATTTAATCTCTCTCTCTCTCTCTCTCACTCTCTCTCTCTCTCTCTCTCTCTCTCTCTCTCTCTCTCTCTCTCTCTTGGTTCATAACAGGATTAGATTTAGCGTTCCATTACGTATCCACTTAACAGTCTATTCCCTCGGGCCCTGTTGAAGTCTTACTCTTTAATATAGTTTCCCCTCCCTTATATCGTTTCCGGTCCCGTTTTCTTTGGTGCTGTTGTTTACTTTTTATAATAATCATTTTCTGGGTTGATTTTATGCTTGATTTTCTTGTTTGTTAAGTATTTTTGTCTATCTGTCTTTCTGTCCGTCCGTCCGTCCGTCTGTCCGTCTGTCTGTCCCTCTGTCTGTCTGTCTGTCTGTCGTTCCTCACACGCTCATCGCCACACTTTCTGTCCGAGTCAGCGTTCCTGGACCCCATTCTTCGCCAATATTCTGACAGTATTTTCTTCTCAATCGTTCAACTTTTCAATTTAGCGCTTGAAGTACCTTGGGCAATCTTGACTCGTTGGATAGATAGATGGATAGATAGATAGATAGATAGATGAGTGAGGCAATGAGTGAATTTAACCCCGTGAGTATAATGACTTAACCCAGTGAATACGATGACTTAAGACCCCGAATACAATGTCATCATACTCACGAGGTTAACTGATGCAATAATGAGTAAATAGGCTGTACTAATCACCGAATGAACTAAGCACTCATTAGGTAGAGTTTATTGAGTGAGTTGGACAAAAAATGTGTAATGAATAAATTTGTTGGATGAGTTTTATTTAACTGGTGAGATAGTGAGTAAATTCGTAGCTCTAATTGCCGATTCAATTAAGCATTTATTGGGTAAAGTTTGTTGTGTGAATTTCCAATGTGGGAAATAACGAACTGGTTTATTATAGGTGTTACCAGTATATGAATTATTGACGATATAGATTTGTTGTGTAAGTTGTAAGTTACTGGTTATGTCGTTTGTTGTATAAAATTGTTAAAATTGATCAAAACATTCATTGACTTTTTGTGAGAAATGATTAATGTCTTCTGGTACTGGTCTGGATATAATCTGTTACGTTTGTTTCTATGTTTGTAAATATAGAATGAATTATGTGTGATATAATGAGTAGATTTGTTAAGTTGATTAATATAAAAGATGATAAGAAGATGAGTTAGTTTGTTGTGGCTGAGTGGAGAGAATGCTCGGCTTCTGTCCTAAAGATCACTGGTTCGCGTGTAGTGTGTATCTTTATTCCACCAAGCTGTAAATGGGGACCTTAACTCCACACTGCCTCCTTCTGTATCGAGTTGTGTTGTGTTGAATGTTGTGTAGTATGTTGTGTTGCGTTGTGTTGTGTTGTGTTGTATGTTGGGTTGTGTTCTTGTTGTATTGTGTTGTGTTGTTGTGTTCTTGAGTTGTATTGTGTTGCGCTATTGTGTTGTTGTGTTGTGTTGTGTTGTGTTGTGATACGTTGTTTAGGTAGCATAGTACTGGTATGGCGAGGCAGTAGTTATCACACACACTGGCCTCTTGAGTTAATACCATCAGTCACTTGTGTTGCTTAAGACAGGAGCTTATGGTTGAGAGTCCTATATCACCTCTGTAGGCTGACGACTGTAGTGTTATTATCTGGGACAATATAAGTGTATCTAGCAAATTCGTATGTCGTAAAATTGACTTATATTTATAATTTTAGGTTAGACTACAGAAATATTAACATGCTATATAATAATAATAATAATAATAATAATAATAATAATAATAATAATAATAATAATAATAATAATAATAATAATAATAATAATAACAATAATAATAATCATAATAATAATAATAATGAAGGACGAAAAATAAATGTTGACATAAAACTTGTTGATGTTACATACTTGAGGGACAAACTACAATAACTCTTACAAAATACAGAATTATATTTCATGTATGAAGGTTAACAATAGAGTTTCTACTACAGTAACTCTCTTGTGGGTAAACCAGAACAAAGAAACGTAACAACAGTTCAAATAAAATCATCTTGGCAGGAGGGAAGGATAGGGGAGGGGGGTGGGGTACAATATTGCCTCTACGTGTGTGTGTGTGTGTGTGTGTGTGTGTGTGTGTGTGTGTGTGTGTTAGGAAGGTGACGCACGACTCTGGAAAACTTACGAGCCTGGGGCTGCCTGAGGAATATTGATAAAGGTGGAAGGAGAACAGATCTGTGGAGAATATACTCCGCGAGGCCATACTGGGTGAAGAACCCTGCGAGGCCATACTGGGTGAAGAACAACCCTGCGAGGCCATACTGGGTGAAGAACAACCCTGCGAGGCCATACTGAGTGAACAACCCTGCGAGGCCATACTGGGTGAACAACCCTGCGAGGCCATACTGGGTGAAGAACAACCCTGCGAGGCCATACTGGGTGAAGAACAACCCTGCGAGGCCATACTGGGTGAAGAACAACCTTGCGAGGCCATACTGGGTGAAGAACAACCCCTCGAGGCCATACTGGGTGAACAACCCTGCGAGGCCATACTGGGTGAACAACCCTGCGAGGCCATACTGGGTGAAGAACAACCCTGCGAGGCCATACTGGGTGAAGAACAACCCTGCGAGGCCATACTGGGTGAAGAACAACCCTGCGAGGCCATACTGGGTGAAGAACAACCTTGCGAGGCCATACTGGGTGAAGAACAACCCTGCGAGGCCATACTGGGTGAACAACCCTGCGAGGCCATACTGGGTGAAGAACAACCCTGCGAGGCCATACTGGGTGAAGAACAACCCTGCGAGGCCATACTGGGTGAAGAACAACCCTGCGAGGCCACACTGGGTGAAAATCTCTCTCTCTCTCTCTCTCTCTCTCTCTCTCTCTCTCTCTCTCTCTCTCTCTCTCTCTCTCTCTCTCTCTCTCTCTCTCTCTCTGTGTTCTTCAATCTTGATTCACCTTTTTCCCCCGTTCGTCCGGTCAATCCATCAAGTCTTCTCGTGACTCGTCATTTCAGTCATCGATCACCTGCAGGATTCACCCTCACTCCCCCAATCTGTCTCACTACCCGTCCCTCCCTCCCTCCCTGCCCTCCTTCCTTCCCTCCTTCCTTCCCTCCCTCCCTTCCCTCCCTCCTTCCTCTTGATGTCTGGTCTTACCTGGGCACACCGTCGCTATCATCTTTACACCTGTCTGACGTCACAATGTTGTGCTGTCACCTTCCATGGTTGTTTTATTGCATATATTGTGTGGTCTTATATTGACACCACATTTGGTCTTATATTGACACCACATTTGGTCTTTTATTGACACCACATTTGGGCTTTTATTGACACGACATTTGGTCTTTTATTGACACGGAACCTTGACAATTCTTTCCTTGACACAAGTTTTGGCCTCAGGGAACGTCATGACTACTTGGCGGGAAGGGGAGGGGGGGAGGGGGCAGAGGAGGGGCAGTATGGAGGGGGGAAGAAGGGGAGGGTCAAGGGGGAAGGGGGTAGAGAAGGGGTGAGGAGGGAGGGGGAGAAGGGCGTTAAAGGGAACGTGGTACAGGAGGGAACATAGGGAACAGAGGGGGGAGGGGAGGAATAAGGGGGAGAAAGGGTGGAACAAGGAAGGACAGAGGAGAGGGGGAAATGAAGGAATAGGTGGGAATATAGGGGGAAGGGGAAGGAGAGGAACAGGGCTAAAACAAGGGGAGAGGGGAGAAGAAGGGGGAGAGAAGGTAAGGGGGTGAAAGAAGTGGGGAAAAATGGGGAGAAGGGGAGAAAAGAAGAGAAACATGGAGGGGAAGAGCCAGAAAGAGCGAGATAGAGAGAGAGAGAGAGAGAGAGAAAGAGAGAGAGAGAGAGAGAGAGAGAGAAAGAGAGAGAGAGAGAGAGAGAGAGAGAGAGAGAGAGAGAGGAGGGGGGATAAAAGTCTCATAATGACAGTGACCTTGAAAGTATTTGTCACCATTAATCTCCTCCTGCCTACACCAAACCCTCGTTCTATTAATATTGTTGTATATGACATAGGAAATATTTCACGGTAGCAATTTTATTTATTTATTTTATTTTTTTCAAGCGATACCAATAATTGGAAATGGAAGCTTGATAGTGTTTAATAGGTTTAGCTAAATAGACGTTCTGTAGCTGTTCTCTGTGTTGGTCCATTTGTTTCATGAGGTCGACGATTAAATGGTTTGTTTTTGTGTGTGTGTGTGGTTTTGCTAACGTACAGGGAATACATACATACATAAATACATACATACATACATACATGCATACACACAGGATAGTCTAGTGCAGAGAGTACGTGTAGTTGTTGTTTGTGTTAAATGGAAACCAAGTGATCAGGTGTAATCATCCACAAGATCTACTTCATGTGAGGACTCGGGATCTACTTCAGTCGTCTTTCTGTCTGTTTCTTTTCTTTTTTTTCTTTCTGCCGTTTAATTTGTTGTTTCTTACCCCCCCACCCCCACCCCCCATCTCTCTCTCTCTCTCTCTCTCTCTCTCTCTCTCTCTCTCTCTCTCTCTCTCTCTCTCTCTCTCTCTCGACCATCCTTGACCAATATATAAAACAAATAAAAACCAAAACCTCACAAAAAAAAAGAACAATTTATTAAACACGACCATAACATAAAAGTTCTCCCAGCAGCGTCGGAGGAACACTGATGTAACCGGTGGACTGTGAGACGCATGAACCAATATCCATAAAGGGAAAAGGGGTTTTAATATCCGACATGTCAATTGCAACTTCACCCAATTATAGTAGGGAATGAACGAGTCAATATCAAGGCATCTGTTGGGAAGGAACTGCTACAATCTGCCGCCTCGACCTTACTGCCAACTCTCCCCTCCCACCCCAGGCATAATAACGCAGCTGGGACCTAACCTAACCTAACCTAACCTAACCTAACCTAACCTAACCTAATCTAACCTAACCTAACCTAATCTAACCTAACCTAACCTAACCTACCCTACCTCCCAGCCCTATAACGCAGCCTCCTCCTCCTCCTCCCTCCCCCCCCCCCCCCCCATCCTTGAGGGTAATGGGCCAATTGTCTGCGTGTTTACACTACCCGCAGAGGCCCTCGGAAGGTCTCTCTTGATATGACTGTTGTAGCTGGATTGAATGGTTATGCAAATAGGTAAATGGACATGTACAGTATGTATGTATGTATGTATGTATGTATGTATGTATGTATGTATGTATAAAGAAAATCCTCCACGAAATGGTAAAATAACGGAACGAAACTTTTACAAATTCTTAAAATAACGAAACAAAATCCCACAAAATCTTAAGATAATAACACAAAATCCCGGATTATCCCCGGATTCAGCGAACGCCTTTAAGAAAACTCCGTCACTGATGTATCTGAATGACTCTGAGATTGCAATTATAACTTTCTCCTAAAATTGCATGCAACGATGATTGGATCTGCAATACTAGCTAGCAAAATTTCGTAGACAGTAAGCAGATAATTATGTGTGTAAATAGCGGGTTATTGGGTGTAAATGGGTGCTTCTTGTAGGTGTAAATTACGTGGTTGATAATTAATAGGTGTAAATTACGTTTCTGAGTGTAAATTATGTGTTCCTGGGCGTAAATATTGTTCTAAAAGATGTAAATTATGATGATGAGTGTAAATTATATAAATTCTGTCTTAACTATAGACTAAGGTGGTCGGGTGGATAATAAACTCACCTCTTGGTTCAACCGTTGCCAGTTCGATCCCCTCGGGTGGCCAGAGTTTCACCGTGGAGTATAAACATGATGTTATTATATGTAGATTAATGATAATTTGTTGTTGTGGAGGAAACACGTGGCTATAGACCTGCCTCGGTGGTGGTGTTGTGGAGGAAACACGTGGCTATAGACCTGCCTCGGTGGTGGTGTTGTGGAGGAAACACGTGGCTATAGACCTGCCTCGGTGGTGGTGTCGTGGAGGAAACACGTGGCTATAGACCTGCCTCGGTGGTGGTGTTGTGGAGGAAACACGTGGCTATAGACCTGCCTCGGTGGTGGTGTTGTGGAGGAAACACGTGGCTATAGACCTGCCTCGGTGGTGGTGTTGTGGAGGAAACACGTGGCTATAGACCTGCCTCGGTGGTGGTGTTGTGGAGGAAACACGTGGCTATAGACCTGCCTCGGTGGTGGTGTTGTGGAGGAAACACGTGGCTATAGACCTGCCTCGGTGGTGTTGTGGAGGAAACACGTGGCTATAGACCTGCACTAGTTGGTAGAGTGGTTCTCACGGGCACCCCACCCCCTCCCCTCTGGTAGGTGGTAAAGGCCCCCCCACGTTATAAACACTGGCAGTGATAAGGGACTGTTTTCACCGTCCACTTCACCGTCTCAGCACCATATTGTTCACTGTTCACTTTTGTAACAGTGATGAATTGAGAAACACTCCTCGTACTGGCTTCCTCTCCTCCATCACTAACACCTCCACCATTTAACCCTCGCCACCATCTCCCTCACCATCCCCTCTCTACCATTTCCCACACCTCTCCCATCCCCACCACCACCACCACCACCACTACTACCCTTCCCCCCCCCCCCCCCCGCAAAAAAACTTGTTTGTCGAAGTTGCAGATTAACCGATTATAACCTTTCTCTCTTCAGACCAACAAGAAAAAGATATAATCTCTCTCTCTCTCTCTCTCTCTCTCTCTCTCTCTCTCTCTCTCTCTCTCTCTCTGTTTTTTCTCACTTTTTCTCTCTCGTCTCTTGCTAGTGAGGAGGTAACTGTTCCTATCTTTCATCATGAAGCTGCGACACACACACACACGAGGGCGGCTTCCCAACACAAGATGTATCGCCCGTGTCTCCTGTTACTTGTCGAGGGTATTTTTCACCACATTTGTTCAGTGTGGCAGAGTCGCGACAAGCAGTTGGTGTGTGTGTGTGTGTGTGTGTGTGTGTGTGTGTGTGTGTGTGTGTGTGTGTGTGTGTAAATAAACATACACTTTCAATACTGTTAATGTGTTCTCCTACGCTACAGTTAATCTCTCTAATATCTCAAAGTAATTCAGTGTTATCTTCTTCTATTACAGACCTTCCAGTGTTATTCGCTATTAGTCCCCTATAATTTTCCTTTATAAACACCTAAATAACACAGAATAAAAACCAACCACTAAAATGATTTACACCACCATTATCACCCGTACTAACACGACACCAAGACTAATACCACTTACTACATCACACGCCACCACCACCACCACACAATACCACCACCATGACCACCATGACCACCACACACCACTATACACCACCATACCACCACCACACACCACCACACTACCACCACACGCCACACCACAACCACCACACGCCACACCACCACCACCACCACCACCACCACACACCACCACACACCACCACACGCCACACCACCACCACACACCACCACACACCACCACCACCACCACCACCACCACCACCACACACCACCACACTACCACCACACGCCACACCACCACCACCACACGCCACACCACCACCATCACCACCACCACCACACAATACCACCACCATGACCACCATGACCACCACACACCACTATACACCACCATACCACCACCACACACCACCACACTACCACCACACGCCACACCACCACACACCACCACCACCACCACCACCACACTACCACCACACTACCACCACCACACACCACCACACACCACCACACTACCACCACACGCCACACCACCACCACCACCACCACCACCACCACCACACACCACCACACTACCACCACACGCCACACCACCACACACCATCACCACCACCACCACACAATACCACCACCATGACCATCATGACCACCACACACCGCAATACACCACCATACCACCACAATACCACCACCACACACCACCACACTACCACCACACGCCACTATACACCACCATACCACCACAATACCACCACCACACACCACCACACAATACCACCACCATGACCACCACACCACCACCACCACACTACCACCACACGCCACACCACGATCACCACCACCACCACCACCACCACACAATACCACCACCACCACCACACACCACCACACTACCACCACACGCCACACCACCACCACCACCACCACACTACCACCACACGCCACACCACCACCACACACCACCACACTACCACCACACGCCACACCACTACCACCACCACCACACACCACCACACACCACCACCACCACCACACTACCACCACCACCACACACCACCACACTACCCAAGGTTGCTGGTCTAAAACTCCATTAGTATGATCACACCTTAATTACAGAACGAGCAGGTAATTGCAGGGTCAGAAAACGTAAGAAACGCCAACAATAAAAACCTAAAGAAACTATAATTAAGGAAATAATGATAAAGATAAGAGAGGATAAACGAGGCAATAAGTTCGTGTTAATAATTTACAGATTAGTAGTCATGGTTGGTGTGTGTGTGTGTGTGTGTGTGTGTGTGTGTGTGTGTGTGTGTGTGTGTGTGCGTGACGAGTGGGGAAGTGGGTCGTTTAACAAAAGCTTTCAATACAAAAAACACAGAAAAAACCAACATGCAATGAACATAGAAGTTATTTGTACAGTAGATGGCAGTGATTGATCTTGTGCCCTTGTGTGTAACGTCACGTAGGTCAGGTGTATTGAGGTGTTGAACAGGTGACACTAATTATAATATGACACAATAGTTCATAAGATATAAGTAAGGGATGGATAGGAAGAGAAAGAGACACAGTAGATAATAAAGAAGTAATAGGAGAAATAGTCCAATAGATATGTTCTACTATTCACTAACTTCAAGGAATAAACCAAACATGCCATTAACTATAGCCTATTTATCTTCAACCACTTCAATCACTATCTTAATTGATCATAAATTAACCTTAACTATATTATATGAGACATTGGATAATATTGTGTTCATTAAAAGTCAACTTAGGTTCGTCTCTCTGTTATCGATATTTTTCTCTATTGACATTCATTGCTTGCTCTCTCTCTACACACACACACACACACACACACACACACACACACACAGAGAGACACACACACAAACAAAGCCATTTCCCAAAATTCAATTCATGGCAAAACAAATCGAATTCCTGAAGCCAAAAAGTGACTGAAAGACACCAAGAACTACAGCAAGATTCCTCAGATAAAGTGTGTGTGTGTGTGTGTGTGTGTGTGTGTGTGTGTGTGTATGTGTGTGTGTGTGAATCATGGAGGGTGGGATAATGGATGGAGTTTCGAAAGGTACATTGGTGGGGCCTCGTGAAAAGTTTCGAACTGTTCCTTTGATCCCGAGAATGACGGGTGATGGTCGTTGTGGTGGTGTAAAATTTCCTTCTTTCTCTCTCTCTCTCTCTCTCTCTCTCTCTCTCTCTCTCTCTGTTTGTATCTCTATATGTATTGCACCTCCTTTCATCACTTTATCTCTATAGGAAAAAAAAAATCAATAATCAGTTCACAAACGTCAGGCCACCACAAGAGGAAAGAGACAGAGACAGACACACACGTAGACAGAAGGACAGACAACTCGACGGTAACTTTCTAAAAGGTTATCCCCGACTCCCTAAAGTATTCCAGTTCTTTCTCCAGATATTCCAAGTAACTTTCTCTTGCTGATTCTATTGTGGTGAAAGGAATTTGACCTCTGTTGGTTCCCCCCCCTCTCTCTCTCTCTCTCTCTCTCTCTCTCTCTCTCTCTCTCTCTCTCTCTCTCTCTCTCTCTCTCTCTCTCTCTCTCTCTCTCTCTCTCTCTCTCTCTCTCTCTCTCAGGTGTGTCCGTCAACTGCTCAGCATCACTCACTCACACACTAATTACATGTCAGTGGCAACGTGTGCAGACCAGCGTGTCCATGGTCAAAGGCGCGTGTCCATACCTGCCAATTACCTGTACCTGTAGTGTGTTTACCTGTACCTGTAGTGTGTTTACTGTACCTGTAGTGTGTTTACCTGTACCTGTAGCGTGTTTACCTGTACCTGTAATACACCTGTTGCTTCCTAATTAATCTTCACTCTACAGGAACTAATATTTTGTTTTTAAATTTTCTGTAATCATGTGACTATAAAAATTTCCTCTATATTTTTATTAGTATTTTTAGGATAGTTATGTAATTCTAAAAGACCTCGAAATTTATTCTTAATTTACTCGCTTGTATTTCTTTGTCAATATCAAATTATTTCTTCTTTATACGTAATGCCAAAGGCAATTATTTATTTTTATTGGTGATATATTTCGACGGGGTTTTATTTAACTATCTGTATATGAAGAGCTAATTACCAGTAGTAGTAGTAGTAGTAGTAGTAGTAGTAGTAGTAGTAGTAGTAGTAGTATTATTATTATTATTATTATTATTATTATTATTATTATTATTATTATTATTATTATTATTATTATTATTATATATTATTATTATTATTATTATTATTATCATTATTATTATTATTATTATTATTATTATTATTATTATTATTATTATTATTATTATTAATCACGCACACACACACACACACACACACACACACACACACACACACACACACACACACACACACACACACATTACCAAAACAGCAGCAGGGCAAAATTAACCCCTGATATTAACCTACATTATATTATCATTTACAGCCATAAAAGATAACTTATAATCATTTCACAATAACAAAATATAAGAACCCTAATTTAAATCATTATATATTAGAATAAAAAAAAGTATCCTGAATATAACTTAAAAATAAATACTTTAGTCTATATTAATTACTTGGAAAAGTATAATAAAGAAAGTATATACGATTATTAGAGAGAGAGAGAGAGAGAGAGAGAGAGAGAGAGAGAGAGAGAGAGAGAGACCCAAATATGACATTTCTCGACCATACAATGAGAGATGAACGATAGAGAGACAGAGATAGAGAGACATATAACGAGATAGCAGTTGAATCTGTCTCTGTGTGTGTGTCTGTCTGTCTCTCACACGTCTTGGAGTTTCAGCAAAGGAAAGGGAAGTTACTAGAATGAGAAGATGGCGCTAAAGGCATCAAAGACTCGATTCTTGTTGGCGAATCACACTACCAAGTTTACAGTGGACCGAGGGAGGGAGGAGGGAGGGAAATGGGACGGAAGATGGGAGGGGCATAGAGGGAGGGAGGGAGGGAAGATGGGAGGGAGACATGGGGAGAAAAAGTAGGAGGGAAGATGGGGGGGGACATGGAGGGATGGAAGGAAGGAAGGACGTTAGGAGGGGAAGAAAGGGAAGGTAGAAGGGGGAAGGAAGATGGAGGGAGGCTGGAAAGGAGATGAAGGGAGGAAAGATAGGAGGAAAACTGGGAGGGGAGGGTGGGAAGGGGTGAGGTATGGAGGAAAAATGTCGAAGGGAGAAAGAAGAAGGGAGAAAAAGGAGTGGGACAAAGGGAAGGAAGGAGGAAAGTAGGAAGGAAAGGAGAGAGGGAGGGAGGGAGGGAGAGAGGGAGGGAGAGAGGGAGGGAGGGAGGGAGAGAGAGGAGGGAGGGAGGGAGGGAGGGAGGGAGAGAGAGAGAGGGAGGGAGGGAGGGAGGGAAGTTTGACAGCACCATCGCCTCGTCAAAGTTCAAAAGGTCAAACAGTTTCCTCTCAAGAGTGACGGAGATGGTTCAGTAAACTCTTAGAAGACTTGAGCATTCTACTTCTGGTGAGTCTTTGGGGGGGGGGGGCGACTCCCGACCAAGTGAATAATTGAATCTAGGTTTTGTTGTTCTGTTCTCGTAAACTCCTCCGAGACGTAAACACTTCTCTCCTCTGTTGATTCTTTTTGTAACTCCCGAAGAATCAGTGCTTTTAGACTCTCTCTCTCTCTCTCTCTCTCTCTCTCTCTCTCTCTCTCTCTCTCTCTCTCTCTCTCTGTCTTCTCTCTCTCTCTGTCTCTCTCTCTCTTTCTCTCTCTCTCTCTCTTTCATTATTTTCTTATTTCTTTCTTTCACATTATTTTTCTAACCTAACCTAACCTAACCTAACCTAACACAATACAGTTTACCCTATACGGACTAATTTCCATTAAATTAGAGCAATAAAATAAAATGTTATCCCAATTTGGCCAAACATCAGTTACGCTTCGAGGCCTAATTGGACTATTATTCCTCTTACGCATAACACACACACACACACACACACACACACACACACACACACACACACACACACCATAACATAGTACGAAGCCAGTCTGGTTGTATTCAGTGTATAACAGAGATATGATTCTCTCTCTCTCTCTCTCTCTCTCTCTCTCTCTCAACCACTACATTCAACCCTCTTCCTCTCCCCTGTATCCCTGTATCTCTCATGTATCTCTCTTGTATCTCTACCTTGTATCCCGCCTGTATCTCCCATCTATCCCTTTATCTCCCCTGTATCCCTGTATCTCTCTGTTACAGGTACTTTAACGGGCAATGTTCGGCCAGACTGGGGAATGCTCTGCCTTCTTCTGTGTTTCCATACTCATACAATCTGTCTCACTTTAAAAAGATGGTTTTCCGGCATCTTCGTGGTGGGCTATTCCCCGTTAAAACCTACACGCCCCCCCCCCCCCCGCCCCGCCCTCCCTCACACCCGTCAGTAGGGTGTAAGTGTTAGCGTCATCACTCATTCATGACGAAGAGAGAGAGAGAGAGAGAGGGAGGATGAAACACGCCAACAATTACATTAGCGTCTCCCTCTCCCGCCTCTTGATTGCGTTACCTTCCCCAGCTACTCTACCTGTTCTCAGAGGTTCCTAAGTTCTTTTTTTTCTACGCCTGTGAGAACTCTTCCAGGTGGATCACTTAAATTACAACACTCAAAATAGATTCTCAAGGTTTTCTTAAATAATTGTTGTTTGTGTATGTGCCTTTGAAGACGCTTTTAACTGGATCACTTAAGTTACGACACATTAATTGATTCTCAAAGGTTCCTAAGTAGGATTTTTTGTGCCTTTGAGAGTACTTTTGTTTCACTTAAGTTGCGACAGAAATTAGATTCTCAAAGATTCGTACATTAAATTTCTACCCGTACTGGAGATGTGACAATATAACTACCTCACTTGTGTCATTCTCTCGTAACAGCATAAAACAAACTCATTTTAACCTTCAACACAAAGATTCTCAAAAGTTCCTACGATAATCTTTCACCTCTCTTAACTAACTAACTAACTTAAGCCACGACACACAACAACCGATGAATTCCACCACAACTCAAATGATGTCACGTTCTTGTACCCGTGTTAACACCCATAAGGAATCCTCTCTCTCTCTCTCTCTCTCTCTCTTGTGACGGCCTATCTACGTAATCAGATTTTCGTTCCTACAAATCCACTTGTCTTTTCCCTGAGTTAACGCTGAAGAATATTCACCCCCTTGTCACTCACTACACGGTTAGTTACTGTACCCGTGTGTATGTTAACTGTACTAGTTCATAATACAGTCACTACACGGTGAGTTACTGTACCTGCTGTGCGTTTATGTGAACAATTATTTTTTGAGGCCAAGTTTTTCAGAATTGGATATACCCAGCCCATAGATCTCTCTCTCTCTCTCTCTCTCTCTCTCTCTCTCTCTCTCTCTCTCTCTCTCTCTCTCTCTCTCTCTCTCTCTCTCACTACAGCAGCAGTATACACCACCAACTAATGCACAGTACTTGCTCAAGTTTCAAACAACCATTAAGGTTTTGCCTCAGTAATGTATTCTCCTGTTGGTTTGTCAAGACTAATGATATACAGCACCAAACTCTTTAGTAACCTGAATATTACCACTTTTTTTCCTCTCTGTCTCTGTTGATGTAATATAATAATTTTTTTTTCTATTTACGTTATATATTTTTTTTTTATGTCATATGATTAATTTCTTTTAAAGTTTGCTGATGATTAATGGTGCTTGAGGCTTGTGTATGAGTGTTTATTTGTCTTAGTGTTTCTTGAATTAAATATGTCGTTAGTTTACAATAATCATCGTCATTTTTATATAATTGTCGGTTAATTTAGATAAGTTTGGTTTTACTAAATTAATTATACTTTCATCTTATTTATTGTTTGTATATATTTTTTTTTAATTATTAAAGGTAGACTTGCAGGTATAATCAGGTAAAATTATTATCATATAGTATCATTATTATAAAATTTGGGTATTACCTGGATACATACATACATACATACATACATACATACATATATACATACATACACACATACATAGATACATACAGTACATAATCTATAGTAGATATGAATATACATGTATCTCTAAGCTGCTTAATATATAGGCTATATGTTTTATCTGATATAGTTTAGGTTTGGTCGAGCGTTTGTTTGTATACCAGACATACATCACAGTGTGTGTATGAATGACGTCACTCTGTATACCTATCATTAGTTGCATGTGTAAATGTTCTCAATAACTACGACTACTACTACTGCTACTACTATTACTACTGCTATTACTACTACTACTGCTACTACTACTACTACTGCTACTACTACTACTACTTTTTTTTAAATGGCCTCCAGCCTCCCCCAATAGCAATACGTTCGCCACCATTTTATTACCTTAATATTAAATATCCTAATACATAAGTAGCTATCCTAGTTGTGTTGAGTTAGTTGAGCCACAGATCTATGCGGCATTCAGTGACTGTTGCCTCATAGTCAATATCTGCAACTGTTGTCGGCTTTGGGGCCAATGCTCTAGTTCCCCTGAGGCACAGCAAAGCCGACATCTCATCCAGGCTGTAACATAACTTCTGGGCTGCTGCTTCTGTTCGGATATCACCTCTGCTAGTCTGGCGTAGAAGCATCTTGCACTTGGTCCCATCCCACCAGAGGTTGTGAACACTAGAGGAGTGAAGCTGCCTTGAACAACGTTTTGAGTTCTCTCCCCGTATGCCCTTATCTTGTCGTTCTCGTTCCTCCTGTGTGCAGCATCGAGAGCTAAGTTACGGTGACATGCAGCCATGGGATCAAAAATCCTGATGTTGAAGAAGGCTCGCTGTCCCCACGTCCAGAATCCTCGAGCACTGACGTCAACAAGGGCTTCGTTGGATGTGTTTAAAAGTCCTATGTTGGAAAATCTCACCGTCCAATGGAAGGAGGGTCGGTTTTACCCTGACATCACAGCAGATTTCCTTCAATATATTTGCTGTGAGATCCCTTACTTCGTCATACCTCATGCATATGAAGCCCCCTTTCTTGCACACCATGGCGTGATCGACGTCATAGGAAGAGCCACACACGCATTGGGAGGGCAAACCTTCTACTGGTCTACCGTACCTTAGAGCATTGGCATCTGTAAATTCTTGTTTATTGAGACTGAAACCATTTGCCCTTATCGGTAACGTAGTTAACCAGTTCGAGGCGCCCACCTCCTGCGGTATAGCTACTTTTTTTTTTCAAATTCTCTGGTACTTGCAGCAACAGTTGTTGCAACTTTTCACTTTGGCAGTGCTGTCGTTCTGTCGTAATGGACCTTCGAATCTTGTTTACTTCACTGGTATCCACCTCCCCTGTTGTGTTCTGAGCTATTATGTGGTCCGTGAGGGCTGCCGTGAGCTTAACTGTGTTTGGATGTTCGGTGGCAGCAAACTCCTCTGGGTTGGTCAATCCCATTCCTCCCAGTCTCGGTGGTAGTGCAAGGAGTGATCTTTCTGCTGGGGTTAAGTGAGGGTGTTTCACTAATTTGGGAATGAAACTACTACTACTACTACTACTACTACTACTACTACTACTACTACTACTACTACTACTAATAATAATAATAATAATAATAATAATAATAATAATAATAATAATAATAATAATAATAATAATACAATAATAATAATAATATTAATAATAATAATAATAATAATAATAATAATAATAATAATAATAATAATAATAATAATTCTTACTAATACACTACAAACAGAGTAACCAGACCCCTGTCATTTAGTATCTTTTTAAACCCCTTCACTTAAAACCTAATCAAAACAAACACAAAATAAACACACAGTCATTTCCAACCCCCCCCCCCCCCCCCCCACCCCCCCCCTCCTCTCTTCCAAGCACAGTGTTTTATTTCCTATTAAATCAACAAAGAACAAAAACAGGAAAACAAACTCAACTTCCCCCACCCTACGTCCCCACCTTCCCTCCCCCACCCTACCTCCCCACCTTCCCTCCCCCACCCTACCTCCCCACCTTCCCTCCTCACCCTACGTCTCCACCTTCCTCCCCCACCCTACATCCCCACCTTCCTCCCCCACCCTACCTCTCCACCTTCCTCCCCCACCCTACTCTCCACCTTCCCTCCCCCACCCTACCTCTCCACCTTCCCTCCCCCACCCTACGTCTCCACCTTCCCTCCCCCACCCTACCTCCCCACCTTCCCTCCCCCACCCTACGTCTCCCCTTCCTTCCCCCACCCTCCGTCTCCACCTTCCTTCCCCCACCCTACGTCTCCACCTTCCCTCCCCCACCCTACGTCCCCACCTTCCCTCCCCCACCCTACGTCTCCACCTTCCCTCCCCCACCCTACGTCCCACCTCCTCCCCACCCTACGTCTCCACCTTCCCTCCCCCACCCTACGTCTCCACCTTCCTCCCCCACCCTACGTCTCCACCTTCCCTCCCCCACCCTACGTCCCCACCTTCCCTCCCCCACCCTACGTCTCCACCTTCCCTCCCCCACCCTACGTCTCCACCTTCCCTCCCCCACCCTAACTCCACACCTTCCCTCCCCCACCCTACCTCCCCACCTTCCCTCCCCCACCCTACCTCTCCACCTTCCCTCCCCCACCCTACATCCCCACCTTCCCTCCCCCACCCTACCTCTCCACCTTCCCTCCCCCACCCTACCTCTCCACCTTCCCTCCCCCACCCTACCTCTCCACCTTCCCTCCCCCACCCTACGTCCCCACCTTCCTTCCCCCACCCTACCTCTCCACCTTCCCTCCCCCACCCTACGTCCCCACCTTCCTTCCCCCACCCTACCTCTCCACCTTCCCTCCCCCACCCTACGCTCCCACCTTCCCTCCCCCACCCTACGTCCCCACCTTCCCTCCCCCACCCTACCTCCCCACCTTCCCTCCCCCACCCTACCTCGCCACCTTCCCTCCCCCACCCTACCTCTCCACCTTCCCTCCCCCACCCTACCTCTCCACCTTCCCTCCCCCACCCTACGTCCCCACCTTCCTTCCCCCACCCTACCTCTCCACCTTCCCTCCCCCACCCTACGTCCCCACCTTCCCTCCCTCACCCTACCTCTCCACCTTCCCTCCCCCACCCTACCTCTCCACCTTCCCTCCCTCACCGTGCCTCCCTCACCTTCCCTCCCCCACCTTCCCTCCCTCACCTTCCCTCCCCCACCCTACCTCCCCACCTTCCCTCCCCCACCCTACCTCCCCACCTTCCCTCCCCCACCCTACCTCTCCACCTTCCCTCCCCACTCTACGTCTCCACCTTCCCTCCCCCACCCTACCTCCCCACCTTCCCTCCCCCACCCTACCTCTCCACCTTCCCTCCCCCACCCTACATCCCACCTTCCTCCCCCCCTACCTCTCCACCTTCCTCCCCCACCCTACCTCTCCACCTTCCCTCCCCACCCTACGTCCCCCCTCTTCCCCCACCCTACGTCCCCACCTTCCCTCCCCCACCCTACCTCCCCCTTCCCTCCCCCACCCTACCTCCCCACCTTCCCTCCCCCACCTACCTCTCCACCTTCCCTCCCCCACTCTACGTCTCCACCTTCCCTCCCCCACCCTACCTCTCCACCTTCCCTCCCCCACCCTACCTCTCCACCTTCCCTCCCCCACCCTACGTCCCCACCTTCCTTCCCCCACCCTACCTCTCCACCTTCCCTCCCCCACCCTACGTCCCCACCTTCCTTCCCCCACCCTACCTCTCCACCTTCCCTCCCCCACCCTACGCTCCCACCTTCCTCCCCCACCCTACGTCCCCACCTTCCCTCCCCCACCCTACCTCCCCACCTTCCCTCCCCCACCCTACCTCCCCACCTTCCCTCCCCCACCCTACCTCCCCACCTTCCTTCCCCCACCCTACGTCCCCACCTTCCCTCCCTCACCCTACGCTCCCACCTTCCCTCCCCCACCCTACGTCCCCACCTTCCCTCCCCCACCCTACCTCCCCACCTTCCCTCCCCCACCCTACCTCTCCACCTTCCCTCCCCACCCTACATCCCCACCTTCCCTCCCCCACCCTACGCTCCCACCTTCCCTCCCCCACCCGACCTCTCCACCTTCCCTCCCCCACCCTACCTCCCCACCTTCCCTCCCCCCACCCTACGTCCCCACCTTCCTTCCCCCACCCTATCTCTCCACCTTCCCTCCCCCACCCTACGTCCCCACCTTCCTTCCCCCACCCTACCTCTCCACCTTCCCTCCCCCACCCTACGCTCCCACCTTCCCTCCCCCACCCTACGTCCCCACCTTCCCTCCCTCACCCTACCTCCCCACCTTCCCTCACCCACCCTCCCTCCCCACCTTCCCTCCCCCACCCTACCTCCCCACCTTCCTTCCCCCACCCTATCTCTCCACCTTCCCTCCCCCACCCTACCTCTCCACCTTCCCACCCCCACCCTACGTCCCCACCTTCCCTCCCCCACCCTACCTCTCCACCTTCCCTCCCCCACCCTACGTCCCCACCTTCCCTCCCTCACCCTACCTCTCCACCTTCCCTCCCTCACCCTACCTCTCCACCTTCCCTCCCTCACCCTACCTCTCCACCTTCCCTCCCCCACCCTACGTCCCCACCTTCCCTCCCTCACCCTACCTCTCCACCTTCCCTCCCCCACCCTACCTCCCCACCTTCCCTCCCCCACCCTACGTCCCCACCTTCCCTCCCCCACCCTACGTCTCCACCTTCCCTCCCCCACCCTACCTCTCCACCTTCCCTCCCCCACCCTACGTCCCCACCTTCCCTCCCCCACCCTACCTCCCCACCTTCCCTCCCCCCACCAGGTGAGTCAATTAAGCGAGAGCTGAACAGACAAAAAGATTTTCTTCCTCAAAGGTTTCTCTATTTTTTTTTTTATCCTCAACTCAACAACGCTACAAGTTGAGCTCCTCCTACACAGCCTCGCCCTCTCCCTCCCTCCTCAACAATAACATCTCCTCCGCCTCTGTTGTGGTCAGGGAAGCTCTACGGTGGTCGCTGGTTGGTTCCTGCTTCACCTGTGTTAAATGGAGTGTGTGTGTGTGTGTGGGTTATGATGTAAATAATAATAATGATAATAATAATAATAATAATAATGATAATAATAATAATAATAATAATAATCAACAGTTTATTGAGAGGTAATAACAGTTATAGGCTAAAGATACACGATAAATTAAGATGACACGGATTACCTACGGTGACCTGGTTACTGAAACTACTGCAGGTTGTTGTAGGTCACGTGCAGCTGTGGTGTGGGACAGCTGCACGTGGACGAGATCAGTGTTACAGGTGAGGGCCACAGTGTACTGAGTGTTGATCAGTGTTACAGGTGAGGGCCACAGTGTACTGAGTGTTGATCAGTGGTACAGGTGAGGGCCACAGTGTACTGAGTGTTGATCAGTGGTACAGGTTCACCTATGGTTCACACTAGACATTGACTGGTGTTTACTCTCCATACTTTCATTTCAGTTGTGAATTGATAATTAATCCCTGTACTGGTTTATTATTGGTGGGGGGTTAAGGGTCAATGTGTGTGTGTGTGTGTGTGTGTGTGTGTGTGTGTGTGTGCATTATGGCAAATGTTAAATACATACCAACCTAACCTAACCTAACCTAACCTAAGCGAACCTAACCTAACCTAACCTATTAACCTAACCTAAGCTAACCTAACCTAACCTAACCTAACCTAACCTAACCTATTAACCTAACCTAAGCTAACCTAACCTAACCTAACCTAACCTAACCTAACCCAAAATAACTTAACCAAACCCATTTTTATGTGTACATTAACCAGAGGTGAATGATTTAACTGTGTGTATTGATGTATGTATTTATGTATATGTATGCGTGGATGAATATGTATGTGCACGTATAATCTGTGGGTATTTGATTATGTGTACGTGTGACTGAGTGTGCGTTTTCCTGGGTCGTTCAGCTTTGTGTGTGTGTGTGTGTGTCTGTCTGTGTGCCTCTAACGATGTGTACCTGGCTGGGTGTATGACGGTATGTACGTGCTTTTGTGTACATGAGTATGTGTGACGGAGTGTACATTACTGTGTGTAACAGTGTGCAAGTGTTACTGGGTCGTCCACCATTGACAGAGAGAGAGAGAGAGAGAGAGAGAGAGAGAGAGAGAGAGAGAGAGAGAGAGAGAGAGAGAGAGAGAGAAATACAAAACGTCCGACTGTAAATCGTTTATACTATTCTATCTCATCCTGGTAAAGCATTTTCTGTTTTTTTTTGATCACCGCCTCCCACTCGCTCTCCTCTCCCCTTCCCTCCTCCCTCACCCCTCTCCTCTCTCTCGCTCACCCCTCCCCTCCCACTCGCTCACTCCTCCCTTCTCCCACTCCTCTACCCTCCCCTTCCCTCCTCTCTCACCCGTCTCCTCTCTCTCGCTCACCCCTCCCTCCTCCCACTCGCTCCCCACTCCCCTACCCTTCTCCTACTCCTCTCCCCTCCCCTTCCCTTCTCCCACTCCTCTCCCCTCCCCTTCCCTCCTCTCTCACCCCCTCTCCTCTCTCTCGCTCACCCCTCCCTCCTCCCACTCGCTCCCCACTCCCCTACCCTTCTCCCACTCCTCTCCCCTCCCCTTCCCTCCTCTCTCACCCCCTCTCCTCTCTCTCGCTCACCCCTCCCTCCTCCCACTCGCTCCCCACTCCCCTACCCTTCTCCCACTCCTCTCCACTCCCCTTCCCTCCTCCCTCCTCCCTCTCCTCTCTCTCCCTCACCCCACTCACCCCACTCACCCCCCCTCCACGCCTCCCCTCTCCCCTTCCCTCCTCCCTCCTCCCTCTCCTCTCTCTCCCTCACCCCACTCACCCCACTCACCCCCCTCCACGCCTCCCCTCTCCCCTTCCCTCCTCCCTCCTCCCTCTCCTCTCTCTCCCTCACCCCACTCACCCCACTCACCCCCCCCTCCACTCCTCCCCCTACCATCACTAATGAGCCGCGTTTACAATGTAAATGGAACCAGCGTCCGCATTTTATGGTTGACATCGCATTTACACGTTTCATTTCTATTTGGGTCACAGATAATTTTTTAGGACACAGTATGTCAGAGGAAATCCGTGTACAAGTGGTAGTATTACAGGGGTGAGTGCGGGGAGGGGCGGGGCGGGGCGGGGCGGGGCGGGGCGGGGCATGGTGTGGGTGTTTTTTTCGCATGTTGGGGTGTGTACTTAACGATCTCGGGAGGGATGGGGTAGGTTGAGGTAGAGGGAGGGAGGGGGAAGAGGGGGTGGGGGTGAGGGAGGGGGAAGAGGGGGTGGGGGTGAGGGAGGGGGAAGAGGGGGTGGGGGTGAGGGAAAGGGGAGGGGTAGAGGCTGTAGGAGGGAGCATTGTACTGTATTTGATCAGTGACTTAATGTACCGAGTCAGAGCTGGACGGTATACCTAAATTAACTACCAAGACTACTTTATACCGTATGGATAGATAGATAGATAGATAGATAGATAGATAGATAGATAAATATATTTTTCGAGTATACCTTTGCATATGTATCACTGGAAAAATACACACACACACACACACACACACACACACACACACACACACACACACACACACACACACACACACACACACATAATAATAATAATAATAATAATAATAATAATAATAACAACAACAACAAAAACAACAACAACAACAACAACAACAACAACAACAACAACAACAACAACAATAATAAAACACTTTCAACATTTTTTTCCCCCACATTATAAACAAACACACATACGGCGTTTATACAACATTTAATCCAGGAATACATGATGCTTCTAACAACAAAAATATGCAAAAGGCGACATGATTTTCTTGTTGTTTTTGTTGTTGTGCACAATGGCAGTGAAAGATAATATTTTGTGGAGTCTCTTGAGTTAAAATTAAATTCGCAATATTGGTGTTATGAACGAAGGGGGGGGGGGGGAGGGGGAATTGGAGGAAGGGCAAGGAAGAAGGAGAGGACAAAGGGAGAGAATTGGAAGGAAGGAGGAGTGAAAGAGTAATAGGGAGGAGAGAAATAGGGGTTAATAGGATGAGGGGTGAGATAGGGAAAGGAAGGAGTAGAGAGAATTGTGGAAGGTTGGGGTGTAGTGTCTCTCTCTCTCTCTCTCTCTCTCTCTCTCTCTCTCTCTGTGTTAAAGAGAGACATAGAGGTTGATGATATAGTCTCCACAACCCATACACTGTCCTCCCCTCACCCTTCATGCCTCTGCCCACAGTGTACACACCTGCCACCACACACCTGCAGGGTCCTACACACCTGCCACTATCACCACCACACCTGCAGGGTCCTACACACCTGCCACTATCACCACCACACCTACAGGGTCCTACACACCTACCACTATCACCACCACACCTGCAGGGTCCTACACACCTGCCACTATCACCACCACACCTGCAGGGTCCTACACACCTGCCACTATCACCACCACACCTGCAGGGTCCTACACTTATCACTATCACCAAAAACATGCTGGGTCCTACACACCTGCCACTATCACCACCACACACCTGCAGGGTCCTACATACCTGCCACTACCTTCACACCTGCAGGGTCCTACACACCTGCTACTGTAACGAACTGTACAAAATATATCTTTTGCTGTAATATATATATCAACACGCAATATAAAACACTGGCTTTTGTAACTTATTTATACAGTACGGAACAATTGCATTACAAAGGTGCTGTAACCGACATACACGATGCATAATAAATCAGATACAGTACATAGGGTAGGTATTGTACCGTTTCAAAAAGGTTAGTTTTTGTTGGGGGTGGAATCGTCAATTTTACATAACTAAACTTTAATTCACATTTTGGTGTCTATTTCACAATTCATAAAAGTGAAAAATTATTGAAATGTTTCGATCACAATATAACGTCTGTTTTACATTATCAAACAACGCGTATTAACAAAGGGAATATCATCACCCTATACTTTGAAAATATTTAACTAACTATATATACATACTATATATTTACATTGCATGGAAGAATTTGCTACAGTTGTTCCTACATTGCCTACTGATATCTGTTATTTTGTAGCTTATTGAACATTGCAGAGGAGATAGTTCTACAGTGTTGTGTCATTTTAGAGCGTTGAATTTACATTGCAAGAAATATATAAACATTATATTTCACTCGAAGTTCTGTCAATATATAATACCTGATCTACGTTGCAAAAATAAAGGAAACTGAAATAATTGTAAGTTTATCGCATTTCGAGAAGTCAGGCATACCAGAATGCATGCAGCAAGTGAGGATTAACCTAACCTAACCTAACCTAACCTAACCTAACCTAACCTAACCTAACTTAACCTAACCTAGCCTAACCTAATCTAACCTAACCTAACCTTACCTAAACTAATCTTTACGTGTTCCAACTGTTTATAATATATTGGTAACAGTGTAACAATGGTAACGTCACTATACTTTATACAGTATTGGTATCACGTGTGTGGGTTGGTCTGTGCGGGAGTTTACAGGTTAATAAGTTTGCTGTGTAGTGAACAACCAAATGTTATTGTAACTGTATACTATTGGTGAATGTTTCTCTCTCTCTCTCTCTCTCTCTCTCTCTCTCTCTCTCTCTCTCTCTCTCTCTCTCTTTTCTGCCTGTCTGTCTGCCTATCTGTCTGTCTGTCTGTCTGTGTGAGTGTGTGTGTGTGTGTGTGTGTCATTGCACAAACTTTGGTTCACATGAAAATTAGACGCCCCAAACTTATTTCATCTGATAAAAAGTACCCTACCCTACCCTACCCTACCCTACCCTACCCTACCCTACCCTACCCTACCCTACCCTACCTACCCTACCCTACCCTAACCTAACCTAACCTAGCCAAATCAGACCAAACCAAGCCTACCCTTATCCCCTCTGCAGGTAACAATTGCGTGTTTAATCATCAGGTAAAACAAGGTAAAAGGGGGTAAATCACCAGGTAATACATCAGGTGTTTGAGTAATAACCAGGAGTCGACAGAACCATAATGTGATTTTAAATGCTCATACAATTTTTTCTAATTCATTCCTGACTGATCTAGATTTTAAAGTAATTATCACGTCTAGTTTTTTTCCCTATATAAATATACATAGTTACAAAAGCTTCAATAATCCAATCTATTCGACAACATAAATATTACCATTTCCTGACAATTAATGATTTGGAATTAATTGATAATGCCATGTATATCAATGGTCTATATTTGCATGCGGGGGGGTGAAATACTCCACACTGTCATTAATATAACTGGGGGGGGGGGGGGGTGGTGTTTTTCCCTGACACCTTTGTAAGTGTTGGTTAGGTTAGGTGAGGTGAGGGAATTATCGGACAGCAGCGGGTAGTGTTTGATGGCACCAGAGCTTGACTTCCAGACGCAGCTTGACTTCCAGACGCATGAGTAAATGTTTGTATTGGGTTATACTTGAAGGAGCTTAAGTTTATCACGAATAAAACATACACGTAATAATAACAATAATAATAATAATAATAATAATAATAATAATAATAATAATAATAATAAAAATAATAATAATATTCCCCACAGGCAGAAGACTCAAGAGGTCATAATCAACTACGTCAATATTAAGAAGTCTGAAACAATATCTCTACCTTGAGTTCACCTGGAGACGTCATTACAGGTAAGGTCATATCAAGGTAATTAGATAAAACTCTTAAGTTAAAAGTTGATTCCCTATGTCAACTTTGCAAGGGGTGTTTTAACCCTTTGAGGACATTGGTTTAAATTATTTTTTGGGGGGAGTTGATGGTTTAGTGTATTGAAGATGATGGTTTAGGTCTATGGGGGTTGTGGTTTTTTCTATTGACGTCTATGGTTTAATAATTTGGGGAATGTGGTTTTAAACTTTGTGGATTATGGTTTAACCCGTTGAGGATGATAGTTTAAACCTTTTGGATGACTACGGTTATTATTTTGAGGTGGAGGAGGAGGAGAAAGAGGAGGTGGAGGAAGAGGAGAACAAGGAGGAGGAGGTGGAGGAGGAGGAGAAAGAGGAGGTGGAGGAAGAGGAGAACAAGGAGGAGGAGGTGGAGGAGTTGGAGAAAAAGAAAAAAGAGGAAGAGAGGGAGGAGGAATGGGCGGAAGTGGATAACGAGGAGGAGAAAGAGGAGGTCGAGGAGAAGGAGGAAGAGTTGGTGGAGAAGGAGAAAGAGAAAGAGGAAGTGGAGGAGATGATGTAGAAGGAGGAGGAAGAGAGGAAGAGGAATGGCGGAGACCGACAGTTTTTTTTTAACTAATTTGGATTTTATTAGTTAGTTCCTGTTAACTATCTGACTGTATGTATACTTGTAGACTTTTCTGACTGTATGTATACTTGTAGACTGTCTGACTGTATGTATACTTGTAGACTGTCTCCACCTCACTCCCACATCAAGTCTTCTCTCTATCTGAATGACTTCCCTTACAGGTAATTGTCGAATTTCCTTGACTCAATTCCCCGTGTCAACCAAGTCAGATATCTGGGAGGCAGCATCTTATATATTGAAGGAGAGGAGGAGGAGGAGGAGGAGAAGGAGGAGGAAGAGGAGGAGGAGGAAGAGGAGAGGTTAGAAGAGGAGGGAAAGAGGATTAAGTTGGGGGGAGGAATAAAAGGTGGGAGGAGGGGGAATAGGGGGAGGTTTGGAGGAGGAATTGGAGATGGTTAACGGGGAGGAAGAAGAGGAGGAGAAAGAGGAGGGGAAGGAGGAAGAGGAGGAGCAAATTGGAGAAGGAATAAGAGAGTGAGGAAGAAGAGGAGGATAAGGTGGAGGACAATGAAGAGTAGGAGGACAATAGTTGATCGTGGAACCAAACAACTCTCTCTCTCTCTCTCTCTCTCTCTCTCTCTCTCTCTCTCTCTCTCTCTCTCTCTCCTTACCCCTTACCCTATTCTCTCCTCCTCTTATTTCTCTCTTTTTCCTCTTCTTCCTCTCTTCTTTTTTATTCTCCTTCTTTCTCTCTTCCTCCCTTCACCTTCCTCTTCTTTCTATCTTCATCTTTCGTTTTTCCTCTTTTCTTTTTCCTCCTTTTTCTGTATTCATCTTTATATTTCTCCTCTTCCTCTTTTCATCTTTCTCTTCATCCGCTTTACCTCCTTTTCATCTATTCCTTTTCTCTTCTACCTGTATCTCTTCTCTTTTTCTTCTTATCCTCCTCCTCCTCCTCTCTTCCTTTTTCCCTCCTTCCTTCTTTCTCCTCCTTTACTCTTTCTATTTCCTTTATCCCATCTTCCTCTTCTCTTCCCCTTTCTCTTCCTCTCTTTCTTCCTTCCCACTTTTTTCTCCTCCTCGCCCTTCTTCTCTTCCTCCTCTTTCGCCCCTCCCTCTTTCTCTTTCCCCTTCCCCTCCTCTTCTTCCTCCTCCACTTTCTCTCTTCCTTCCTCCCCACTTTTCCATTTTCCTTTCTTCTTCCTCCTTCTCTTCCTTCCCCCCTTCCTCCTCTCTTCCCTACTCCATTCCTGTTTTCCCCTCCCCCTTCTCCTCCTTCATGAACGAAAAGGAAACACAAGAATCGGGAACACAAGATTCCGGAAACACAAGATTCCGGAAACACAAGAATCAGGAAACACAAGAATCAGGAAACACAAGATTCAGGAAACACAAGAATCAGGAAACACAAGAATCAGGAAACACAAGAATCAGGAAACACAAGAATCAGGAAACACAAGAATCAGGAAACACAAGAATCAGGAAACACAAGAATCAGGAAACACAAGAATCAGGAAACACAAGAATCAGGAAACACAAGAATCAGGAAACACAAGAATCAGGAAACACAAGAATCAGGAAACACAAGAATCAGGAAACACAAGAATCAGGAAACACAAGAATCAGGAAACACAAGAATCAGGAAACACAAGAATCAGGAAACACAAGAATCAGGAAACACAAGATTAAAGAAACACAAGATTAAAGAAACACAAGATTAAAGAAACACAATAAACAAAGAAGACAATTTTCAAGGCAAAAGACGATAGCCTCAAAGGAAAAAAAAAATCCAGGTTTAAGGTGAAAGTAGAGAGATTGAAAGGCCAACGTAATTCTGTTCTGGTGTGAGTGGTGTTAAGATGCGGCCGGGGGAGCCACCACACTCAGACACAACAACTTTACATGAAAACATTCTTTTTACCTCCCACCATGCATTCACAAACAGGTCCTCTCATTCTGTCTGTCTGTCTGTCTGCCTGTCTGTCTGTCTAGCTGTCTGTCTATCTGCCTGTCTGTCTGTCTGTCTGTCTGTCTCTCCTCATAACAAATATACCACTATTATATAAATCACATGAACTACGCACCAATAAAACATATATCACTCTTTAACATAAATTCTAGAGCCAAGGAGAGGTGTTATTGTGCACTAATTAGACGGAGACTGGCTAGGGCACTAAAAATATTGTTAATGGCTGACGTAGTTCACACCAGCGGAGAGGAGAGGAGAGGAGAGGAGAGGAGAGCGTGTGGAAGAAAATTTGATAAAAGTTAGAGTAATTACACCAACGTCGCGTGAAATGTGTGTGTGTGTGTGTGTGTGTGAAGTTCTCAAGACACAAGTGTAATTACAAGCCAACACACACAACACTACACACAATAATGATAGTAGTGATGAGGGTGTGATAATGATGATGATAATGAGAATAATGAGAATAATCATAATGACGATAATAATAATAATAATAATAATAATAATAATAATAATAATAATAATAATAGTAATGTGAAACGTATAATAAACTTCTATGTTAAACTATCCAGCTGTATTTACCCAACAATTAAATCAGATGGAAGTAGAAAAAAAATTACATCCTATGCCCGCCAACCTTCAACAAAGAGACCCCCCAGAGAATTGCGAGTCGTCCTGTCCCAAATTGTCGTACAGTGCTGGGTACCAGACCCCCCCAGAGAATTGCGAGTCGTCCTGTCCCAAATTGTCGTACAGTGCTGGGTACCAGACTGGGATAAAGAATAATAGTTTGTTGCATTTAAAGGAGAAGTAAAGAGAACATCGTACTCCCGCCAACACTGCTGGCTATGAGTTTTGTCCAGGGAAACAGAATACTCCCAGAGAATTGTCAACACCTCCCAGTCTAAACTATCGTACGACACAGGAATTGTTTTGGGGTAAATAATGACAAAAAGTATATTTATAGGTGGGTAGATGCAAGGGTTACTACTACTACTACTACTACTACTAATAATAATAATAATAATAATAATAATAATAATAATAATTTTTTTTTTTTTTTTTTTAAAGTGGCCTCCAGCCTCCCCCAATAGCCACACCTTCGCCTACTACTACTACTACTACTACTACTAACCTCATTCTCCCATACATCACTATCCTTCAGGTAAAAGCTTGAGGTACTAAGGTGAGCAAGACGAATTATCACTACCTGTGTCTAACACCTGTGGGGGGGGGCGGGGGGGCTTAATTACACTAAAACACTGAAGGGAATAGCATGAGTTATGACAGGTGTGATGGTGAATTATTACCCAGCGAGAGAGGTGCGAGGATGGACGGTGAAAAATGGATAATGGAGGGGAACGGCAGGAATGATGTTAATGGTGCTAATAATAATAATGGTAATAAATTTGGTGGGAAGGATGATGTTGGACTACTACTACTACCACTACTACTACTACTACTACTACTACTACTATCCTAACCTATCCTAACCTAAACTAACCTAACTTGTATATTTCTTTCATCTCTCCCTCATCTCTCCCTCATCTCTCCTGCATCTCTCCCTCATCTCTCCCTCATCTCTCCCTCATCTCTCCCTCATCTCTCCCTCATCTCTCCCTCATCTCTCCTGTAACACTTTATTTGTCTCGCTCAAACACATTAATTCTAATCTACTCTTGTCAAACATTCCATTATTTCTTTTTGTTTGTTCATTATATGTTGGTCATGTAGGTCGCTCCCTCCCTCCCTCCCTCTCTCCCTCCCTCTCTCCCTCACCCCTCCCTCCCTTCCTCACTCCACTCCCTCCTTCCTTCACCCCTCCCTCCCTTCCTCCCTCCCTCTCTCCCTCCTTCCCTCCCTCCTTCCCTCACCCCTCCCTCCCTTCCTCACTCCCTCCCTCACTCCACTCCCTCCTTCCCTCACCCCTCCCTCCCTCCCTCCCTCCCTCCCTCCCTCCCTCCCTCCATCCCTCCTCCTTCCCTCCCTTCCCTCCCTCCCTCCCTCTCTCCCTCTCTCCCTCCCTCCTTCCCTCACTCCCTCCTTCCCTCACCCCTCCCTCCCTTCCTCACTCCCTCCCTCACTCCACTCCCTCCTTCCCTCACCCCTCCCTCCCTTCCTCCCTCCCTCTCTCCCTCCTTCCCTCCCTCCCTCCCTCCCTCCCTCCCTCCCTCCTCCTTCCCTCCCTTCCCTCCCTCCTTCCCTCCCTTCCTCCCTCCCTCCGTCCTTCCCTCACCCCTCCCTCCCTTCCTCCCTCCCTCTCTCCCTCCTTCCCTCCCTCCCTCCCTCCCTCCCTCCCTCCCTCCTCCTTCCCTCCCTTCCCTCCCTCCTTCCCTCCCTTCCTCCCTCCCTCCGTCCTTCCCTCCCTCCCTCCCTCCCTCCCTCCCTCCCTCCTCTCACACAACACTTCAACCCAGCAATATACAGTCTGAGGCCATAACAATATGACCCTTGATGTCAAAGGTCAAACCGCTTGATGTTCTACAATGTGTTCTGAAGATTTTGTATAATGGAAATGATGAGAGGAAATGAGAGAGAGAGAGAGAGAGAGAGAGAGAGAGAGAGAGAGATGATATTCTGGTACGCAGGATAGAGAGAAAGCAACTGTCCACACACACACACACACACACACACACACACACACACACACACACACACACACATTCTGGTAACTAGAGACACAACACAATAGCTAGCTGGTTCACTAAAAGCTACAACACAAAGGATTTTCAAATGTTCGTAAGCTAAAAAAATGATCGTAAGTGGAGACGTAAGCTTATATCTGGTTCAATTGATCAACGATATTAAAGAGAATTTTTACAGATTCGTAACTTCAGTATTTCATAGTAAGAGACGCCAGAAATACCTAAAATGGCGGCAGAATTACACTGAGACTCTAAGTGAAGTAACATATTGTACAGAAACGTCGTACTTGACCGAGTGAAATTTAATATTGTGTTTTATAATTGATTTGGCTATTGTTGGGTGGACGCTGACTGAGCCCCTTACCTTTATTATATTCGGTAATACAGGTTAGGTTAGGTTAGGTTAGGTTAGGTTAGGTTAGGTTAGGTTAGGGAAGGTTAGGTTAGGGAAGGTTAGGTTAGGTTAGGTTAGGTTAGGTTGTTGATAATCTGATCTCGTTAATCAATATTATTATTATTATTATTATTATTATTATTACTGCAACTATTTTTGTTTTCGGTGTTACCTTACTTTTCTCTCTCTCTCTCTCTCTCTCTCTCTCTCTCTCTCTCTCTCTCTCTCTCTCTCTCTCTCTCTCTCTCTCTCAAGTGAAAATATGTTTGGTTAAGAAACACCATAAAAGTTTTTATGAGATAATAATGTCATATCAGGTGTCCCCCCCCCCATATTCTCTCCTCCTCCCCTCCACACCCCCTCCTCCCCTCCACACCCCCTCCACCCCTCCACCCCCCTCCACCCCTCCACACCCCCTCCTCCCTTCCACACCCCCTCCTCCTCCCCTCCAACCTCCTCCTCCCCCACACCCCCCTCCTCCTCCCCTCCACACCCCCTCCTCCCCCTCTTCCTCGCACCCTTCCACCTCTTATCACCTCCTTAAATCCCCCACCCTTCTCCTATCCTCCACTCCTTCCCCCCACTACCCCTCCACCCTTCCCCGTCCCTCCCCGTACTCTTCCACCTCCAACCCCCCCCCCCCACCCCAATACCCCATTCAACCCCAACTTCTTCACCTTCTAGATCCTTCCCACAGTTACTCCTCCCCCTCACCCCCTCTTCCCACCTCGTCCCTTCCCTTCCCTCTCCCTCTCTTCCTCACCTTCTCCTTCTCACCCCTTCCCCCCTTTCCCCCCCTCCTCCCTCTCCCTCTCTTCCTCACCTTCCTCTCCCTCTCACTGGTTCTCTCACGTACATAAATATATTCGAGATTCTCTTATGTAAGCTGGTTTAAAATAGTCTTCTTATTTCAGTGCGTACTTGAACAAGACTCTCATAGCTGCTCCTCTCACCGAAAGAAACGTATCATTTTGTTAGAAGCTGCACTTAACCGAACGTAAGCTTTAAACACAGGTTAGGTGGAGGGTGGGTGTTAACGGGACTGGCCCAGGATATAGTGGTTCCCTGACTACAACGAGGCCATCATTTAAGTTATCACCACTCTATAACGTCAAACTAACTATACCGACCATATCAACTAAACCTGTATTAGTTTTGACCTCAATATTCTGTTTATCTTACTTTTGTGAACAACTCAGTAAATCTGTACTAGCAGTTACCTGAACCTGTATATATGGACCATTTTAGAGAGAGAGAGAGAGAGAGAGAGAGAGAGAGAGAGAGAGAGAGAGAGAGAGGATGTTTTAATAGAACACTCACTAACGTCATATCTAATCATTTAATGCAGCAGATGATAACGGTGCCTGTGCGTGCGTGTGCGTGTGTGTGTGTGTGTGTGCGTGCGTGTGTGTGTGTGTGTGTGTGTGTGTGTGTGTGTGTGTGTGTGTGAGAGATAGTGAATTTTAATTATTACCATGGCCCCCGCAGCTAGTTTATTGTGCACCCTATGCTCATCTTGTGAGCGGTAGCACATAAAGGATTACAGAGGCGACAAAGGGTGTTTATCAGACCCCAGTTGTCAGGATATTGTGCGACACATTATTTTCAGTACATTATTTGTATAGTTCGGTATATAAGGTTTGTTTAGCTATTATATGCCAAGTGTGGATACAGCCTTAGTATATCAGCTATCTTACCATCAGATAAAGTGCTGTATCACTGCACACACAGTGTGTTTGGATCTATCCCTATAAGGCTCGAGTTTTTCACGGTCTAAGACTTAGTGTTGCAGTGTCTGGCCACACACTTTACATTTAGTCGTGTTCACATCTGCCTTTTTTTTCTTTTTCTTTTTTACGGGAGTTAGCCCGCCCGGGCACAGGTCGAACGACCCACAACGGGGCCTGGGGGGCGAAAAAATAAGAATAGAAAAAAATATAAAGTAGAGAAGAAAAAGGTTATACTGTGTTAATCTACAACACGAAGATGTCGGAAAACCAGCTTTTTAAAGTGAGTCAGATTGTAATTTGTATGGAAACACAGAAGAAGGCAGAGCATTCCACAGTTTGGCTGTGTGAGGAAAGAAGGAGGTACTATAACGGGTTATTATAGTGTGACCGACATCCACAGAGAAACGGTGGGCACCGCGGCCAAGACGTGTGTTACGAGCCCACGGCCTTGCCGGCGGTACACAGGATGCCAAATACACTGAATATTGCCCGTTAAAGTACCTGTAAAAGAGAGAGAGTGAAGCAACATTGCGGCGAAGAGAAAGGGAAGAGAGATTATCAACTAAAGGAGGAGAGTTAATAAGACGAAATGATGTGACGAAGCAAGACCAGCTTTCATAACCAAGATAATACAGGTATCATATTATCTTTCTTCTTTTTTATAGAGATAACTGTTACCTGTGATTTGCTTCTTCTTGCACGTATTGCCTTAGTCTAGCTCAGTCGTCTTGAGGCAAGTGTAAGAGAGGTTCAGGGACTGTTGTCTGCTGATACTTTGAGTGTTAGTGTCTGCTGAAGGCTTGAGTGCTGCTGTCTGCTGAAGGTTTAAGTGCTGCTGTCTGCTAAAGGCTTAAGTACCGATGGTTGCTGAAGGCGTGAGTACTGTTGTCTTCTGAAGGCTTAAGAACTGCTGTCTGCTGAAGCTTCAACGGTCGTTGTCTGTTGAAGCTTTGATTGCCTTGACGTGACATAGTTTCAAGTGTCTTACAGTACCTCTCTGGGTGTTCTCATCGACATACAAACTTCCTCTCACTTCAGATTTTGCTGAAGTTTGCCGTCTTGCTGAAGGACCGCTGAAGTTCCTAGTTTTTGGTGGTTACTGAGGTTTCATCTGCTGAATCATGAAGCCTCCATCAGTTCTCTTCATCACGTTAGTATTGATCGGTAAGTGTGCGTGTGTGTGTGTGTGTGTGTGCGCGCGCCAAGGATCAAGCGTTAACTTCCGGTGGTTGATCAGTGTTCATCGACAGTTTGATTTAAAATTCAAAACTCATTATGGGTAACGGAAATACTGGAACTATCAACCATATACCTAACCTAACCCCGTCAGTGTTACCAATTTACCATATTAATAACCCCGTCATTGTTACTAATTTACCATATTAATAACCCCGTCATTGTTACTAATTTACCATATTAATAACCCCGTCAGTGTTACCAATTTACCATATTAATAACCCCGTCAGTGTTACCAATTTATCATATTAATAACCCCGTCAGTGTTACCAATTTACCATATTAATAACCCCGTCAGTGTTACCAATTTACCATATTAATAACCCCGTCAGTGTTACCAATTTATCATATTAATAACCCCGTCAGTGTTACCAATTTACCATAATAATGACCCCGTCAGTGGTACCAATAAGACCATCACCTATACTCACACACCTGTACAGCTCTCCTGGTCTGGACGCGTGTAACAGTACCAATAATTCTTGGGTATAAATATATGTTTTCCACGTCTCCAAATCTCGTGAATTTGCTTTCCAAAAAAATGCGAATTGGATTTTGGGGAATATTTTGGGGAGGGAAATTATGAGTAAGTGAAGTAGCATACAGAGCATTGTACTGTAGATACTGTACTGTAGTGGCTTAGAGTTAACAAGGTAGTGAGTGTGAAAGATGGCAGCCGTGTGGAAGATGTTGCTAGAAAACAAACACTAATAATAATGAAAAATACTTATATCGATAAGTTATTATTATTATTATTATTATTATTATTATTATTATTATTATTATTATTATTATTATTATTATTATTATTATTGTTGTTGTTGTTGTTGTTGTTGTTGTTGTCGTCGTCGTCGTCGTCGTCGTCGTCGCCGTCGTCGTCGTCGTCGTCGTCGTCGTCGTTGTTGTTTACCTGTCTCCATGACCTAGGGTGAGGTAGGGTGCTGGGTCATGTAAAGCTATCCCTTGTGTGCAATATTAACCCCTTGAGTACAGTAGATTATCTTTCTGCGTTAAGCCGCTCCCTCACTACAGCTGCAGATGTTCAGGACATCCACCACGTGGTCCGGGTAGGTCCTTCAGCATGGCAGCAGGAAGGCTGAAAATATACAGTTGCATAATTGGGGAATGGGTCTCTTGATTGACAAATATTATACAAGTAACATAAGTGATACAAATATGATATATAATAACTAGGTGAGGAGAAGGTCATCCTACAGGGCATTTTAACATAGTGACAGTGCAAAAAGTAAGATTGACTGGGAGTGAATACACTGGTTGATTACAAGTTATTGATAGTTTTTACAATGGTTGGGACTGGGCTGTTCTTATAGAGATCAGTTCGTGCTCGTATGGGCTGGATGCGGTTGTGGTGTCGAACAGCATTTCTCTGGCGAGGGATCTCAGGTAGTAGTAGGAGCCGGTGTCGAGGATGGTACAGAAGCTTCTCGCCAAATTTGCAGATGAGGTCGTGGTGATGGTCAGTGAGAGTCGAAAGGGTCAGTGTGTTGAGCGCTTCTTGATATGTGGAGTAGGAAGGGGAGAGAATAATCTTGCATACCCTCTTTTGCACTTTTTCTAGGTGTTTACGTTGTGTGGCATTTAGGGAGGAAGACCAGGTAGGGGAGGCATAGGTGAGCTTGGGAAGTATGAATGTTGAGTAAACACTGAGGAGCTCGGGTGCAGGAACTCCGAGGGACTTGAGTCGGCGGAGGAGGTGGAGACGAAAGCTGGAGGATTTGACAACTTCACTGACGTGTGTGTGTGTGTGTGTGTGTGTGTGTGTGTAACCGGATCACCAGAGCTGTGTTCATCCTCTGGTCTCTGCTGTATTTAGGCCGGTGCTCTGGGTGTGTGGTAGTGAAAGGGTGGTGGTGAAGGGGTGGTGGTGAGGGTAATGTGGTGGTGAGGGGGGGGGGGTGATGAGGAGGGGGGCGTGGTGGTTAGGGGTGGAAGGAGTTAGTTCATTATGGTTTTACCCAACAGCTGGTGTCTGACAATGGCGGCTCATCCTCGCAAGTGTGGAAAATGGCCGCGCAATATTCGTGATGATGATGATGTTAACGTTTCTGTCTATCTGTTAACGTTTCTGTCTATCTGTTAACGTTTCTGTCTATCTGTTAACGTTTCTGTCTATCTGTTAACGTTTCTGTCTATATGTTAACGTTTCTGTCTATTTGTTAACGTTTATGTCTATCTGTTAACGTTTCTGTCTGTCTGTTAACGTTTCTGTCTATCTGTTAACGTTTCTGTCTATCTGTTAACGTTTCTGTCTATCTGTTAACGTTTCTGTCTATCTGTTAACGTTTCTGTCTATCTGTTAACGTTTCTGTCTGTCTGTTAACGTTTCTGTCTGTCTGTTAACGTTTCTGTCTATCTGTTAACGTTTCTGTCTATCTGTTAACGTTACTGTCTATCTGTTAACGTTTCTGTCTATCTGTTAACGTTACTGTCTATCTCTTAACGTTTCTTACTCTTTCAGTATTTTTGTCTCTCTCTCTCTCTCTCTCTCTCTCTCTCTCTCTCTCTCTCTCTCTCTCTCTCTCTCTCTCTCTCTCTCTCTCTCTCACTCTCTCTCTTTCTTTCCAGGATTTTATAGTCTGACCAGAGGTGAGGAGGAACCCTTACACCTCTCCCTACCTACTAAGACACCATCTCTCCAGCATCTTAACACCTCAAAGACCCAGAGTGATGCTGACTTATCTCGTGAAAGCAACCCCTCCTCAACGGGTGAAATTCCTACCAACGATGATCTTGCACCAGTCGTTAACGAAACTAATAGATTGAACTCTACCCGCTCGTTCAACGCTACCAACGGAGACTCAACCTTCGTGTTCAATGCCACCAGCACTCAGAGTCCAGACTGTCCCATGTTGTATACCCGTGTAGGTCGTCGATGCATCGCTCTCATCACCAATGGAAAGGTATTTAATTAACCGTTTATGGATGATATTTGTTAACCTTTTGAGGACTGTGTTTAAGCGTTTAGGGATGATGACTTAACCATTTTTAAGAATGATGGCTTAACCCTTTGAGGACGATGATTTAACTCTTTAAGGATTATGGTTTAACCTTTTAAGGATGATGGTTTAGCCCCACAGGTACACGTCAATAATTCCTTTGTAATATTTTATCCATACTAAAAGTAAGAGAAAGTCACCACCCCTTTGATTAAACACCGGTAGGGTAATTAAGGTGATGTACAGGTGGAAAGATAAATGAATTAATTTCTACTTACCTACCTTACCTGTCTACCTCACCTGTCTACTTATCTACTTCACAGGTCACTTGGCCCGAAGCGAGACTCTTCTGTAAGTCAATCTTCGGGGACATTTTAGCCTTCTCGAATGCCACTGACTACATTGACCTCCTCCGGTATCTCCAGACCTCCAGTAAGTGCCATATTTGACCTTTGATAAGTGCCATGTTTGACCTTTGATAAGTGCCATGTTTGACCTTTGATAAGTGCCATGTTTGACCTTTGATAAGTGCCATGTTTGACCTTTGATAAGTGCCATGTTTGACCTTTGATAAGTGCCATATTTGACCCCAGGAAAATGCCTTATCTTCCTACCTTACCGTGGAGGGTGACAGTAGTCTTGACCTGGACACAAAAACAGGACAAAACATAAAACTAAGACTAATTTTTTATTTTTTTTGTTTGTTTTTTTTTAAGCGAGATAATCACGACATTAAAAAAAATCATTAAAGTTCTATATTATTATTTTTTGTCATTATTTATAAGCTTAATGTAAAATAGATTTCATAGCTTTTGAACTTTTACGAAAACGACTACAAAAATTCACCTGATTCATTGTTTTCCAGAGAAGATATTTAAGCTTTACTGAACGGTGCTTTAAGAATCTAGATTTTTAAAACACCTAGCCTAACCTAACCTAACCTAACCTAACACCCAATTATCATCTTTACTTCGTTTTCCTCACCTTCAGAAGCGAGCGTCGACCTGTGGCTTGGAGGCTGCGAGACGATGGGGAGGTGGAGGTGGGTGACCGATACTCCCATGCCTTTAGGTTCTCCTTATTGGGCTGCCTTGTGAGTTCTACTTGATGCAATGTTTAAAACTACTCTCTACTTAGGTTAGGTTAGGTTAGGTTAGGTTAAGTTAGGATAGGATAGGTTAGGTTAGGTTAGGGTAGGGTAGGTTAGGTTAGGTTAGGTTAGGGTAGGTTAGGTTAGGTTAGCTCTCCTGGTTATACAACTTTCTCTATAAATTTTTGTTTTATCTTTTACACAGTACACATGACTCGTTCTACAGGGACTTATATACGATACCACGACACTACATCCAGCCTCCTTACGCCTACACCACTGACCTGAGGGATCCTTACTGGTGAGTTAGTTAGGATTTTTGTAGCATTGGTGATATTATTATTATTATTATTATTATTATTATTATTATTATCATTAATGGTAGTAGTAGTAGTAGTAGTAGTAGTAGTAGTAGTAGTAGTAGTAGTAACAACACTAGTCTTCCTCACACAGGTGCGCGGCAATAACCACCAAACACTACTTGTACCTGAGCGTCCATTACAGTAACCAGAGGAAGAGTCCATTGTGTGAACTGACGACTGATCAAGTTTATGTCGCCCGAGAAGCAT